>VWPW01017477.1:0-142811 GCA_013389825.1 Crypturellus undulatus | reverse complement strand
AAAAAAAAAAAAAAAAAAAAAAAAAGATCCTTTTATCTATGTGGAGAAAGTGGCTGCAGGTGAAAACTCTGCCTTTCACAGGTGCACCTGGTTTGCAAGTGCACTATAACCCAGCTGCACACACAGCAGAGACATAAGTGTGCAAGCTGCTTCACTAGGTACTTTCTCCCTCAGGCTAAAGATAGATTTTTCTACTTGTTACGGCAAATAAACCATAGCTGGGGCAGGAAGGCACCTGTAACATCCTGCCCTGCCCTGTGGGCTTTCTGCTCTGCAGGGGTTTTGTAAGGTGACAGACTGTTTTGGTAGGTTTTTCCTGACCACATTATGAATTTGGAATAAATAATTGAATATGTATTGGCCTAGAAAGATAAAAAGAAAGGGGAGGAAGATGGTTTTGGAAGCTGGCAAAGTCAATACACATGGTTCAGTAGAATAGGGATCTCCTCTGGGCTACCCAGTACTCCCAATAGCCACCAGCAACCACAGCTAATTTAGGGGCACAAAAGCAGGTTTCTGGAGACACAGAACCCTACTGGATCTTTTGAACTGCTGGGCACATGGTTTAGTGGGAACTAAGCCTTCTCTGAACCAGTTCAATGTGAGAAAACAACAGAAGTGGCCCTCCCAGGGCTACCATGCTAAATTTTAGCTACGTGAGATTGATGGGATGCTCACAGCTGCCACACAGTCCTACCTGTACAAGCTCTTCAGACAACTCCCAAAATATGATACAAAAATAACCAAAGTTTGTCTTTCTCCAGGTTTCACATAATGAAATTTGGCAAGTTTCAAAAGCAGCTCAACAATGACAACAAATTGCTAAAGAATAAAGTAGTGAGCAATAAATTGATCGCCTGCTGTTTCTTTGTCTACTAATTTGTGTTAGCGCTGTCCAGTCTGGAATTGCCTGAGCAGATTTTTGTTGTTTGTTTTTTTTTTCTTTAACTCAAATTGCAAATGAAATGACTGTGGTAAACTAAATGCATCGATTGTAATGAAGAATTGATCAATTGTGTTGGAGGGTTTTTCTGAACAGTGGTTTCTAGCCTATCTCAGTAAAATGAAAATTACAGTTATTAGCCAATTACTGGCAAAGAATGTGAAATCAAGTTTGTTATTTGATGATGTAAAGCGAGAAGATCTGAAATAGGGCATCTCTGCCTTGTTTTACCTACAGATAATGTTTCTCTCTGAGTGAGTCATTTGCTAGAGAAAGAAATAAGTTCTGGCTGCTTTCTCCTTCAGGAGGAATGGTTGGTTTTTGGGGCATCTATTTTGGTGCAAGCTATAAGTATTTTACCAGCTGCTGTTGTTGCAGAATAAGGAGGTGGGAAAGCAAACCCCAAACCCTGCCTGTCCTGCAGTCTTGGCAGTGGTATGGCCAGGAAAGGCAGCTTCACGCACAAGATTAGGGAGATGTTTTTCTTATTGGGGTAATTATGTCCTAAAAGACTGTGCAGGTAGCAGCCGTAAGAGTAATGAAAGCCCAGCCAACAGCCACTTTTCTTTTGTACCTAAAGCTGCTTATAGCCGGAGTCCATGCAGGTTCCCCAGACTCATTTCTATGAATGTACCCACTGTTCCAGTTAAATTAGCAGGGAGCAGTGGAGCAACCAGAAGAGAGATCACACTGAACAAAAAGGAAAATTAGTATCTGCCCGAACAACAAACAGGGGGCAAAATTCCACTAAATGAAATTAGTAGATGTATTTGTAGAGAGGTTTTCATATATAGGTGCTGAAAGCTTTGCTCTTTCATGGCATGAACAGCAGCCATTCTCATTCAAGTGCAAGACACACAATGAGCTACTTTTTCCATAACCAGACGTACCAGATTCCCCTGAAATATCATCAGGAAAAATAGTCTCTTTCCATAGCAGCAAGGCACTAATGCATTCTGATATTAGAGCTAATTATGCCGATATGTACAGAAATGGTACCTTCCATCTATTGAACAAACACGAAGGATTGCCGATAAACTTGGCTTCTGGAAATCTATTAGACTTAACTTTGCACTTCCATGGTTGGGAGCGCGCGACTGTGTCTTATCACTTCAGCCAGGCAGGCTGAGGATCGTTTCTAGCTCATGACCTTTTATTTTTATATTTTTAAATTCACCCGAAGTGCTGTGATGCATGAGATGAGTTTCCACATCTGCTGGAGCTGCATTCGCTCGATCCCATTTTGAGTGGATTCTCGAGGAGTCTGTAAGACCGGGCGATTTGCCTGTGCGTGTGCTGACAGTGTCAAGCAAGATCCAACTCCAGGATGGCAGATCCTTCCAGGCCCATGTTTTAGCAGAGAAATGGAGCATGTCTGTGAACAAGCTCGGAGGACACTGCTGAATAACTGTAGCTAATGGAGCCTCCCTCCAAAGGCAGACTGTGCTGCACCATCCTTTTCAAATGTCAAAATGCTGTGGGAAAAGCACATTATAAACACATGAGAAGCATGGGGCTGCCAAAAGCCCCATCGATTTAGCGAATGGAATGAAAAGTAGCAGTGAATAACAAAACAATAATGGCAAAAAAAGAATCGAGTCGTCATCCTGCCTAATGGGAACTAAATCACTGGTGGCGCTTGCATCTGAAGCGGGTATTTGGCGGCGTTAATCGGCCCGCAGCCGGGACCCCAGTATCTTTCTGACAGTCTCTTCTGCAACCTTGATCCCTGTCAGTGTGTTAGTGGTGACACCCTGCCCCGTGCTGTATCATCCACGTGCAGAACTAAACTCAGCGAGGGGAAACGTGGCCAAAATTCAGCATTTATCATGCATGGGAGCAGCCTGGGAGAATGTGTGGCTCTCATGCTGTAATTAGCCAGCATCCTAGTTTAGGCTCTGACTCTCAGAGGGGCAAACCATGGAAATCAAATTTCCATCTGAATAGAGCCCAGTGGGTTCAAAAATCAAAACATGTGAGTTCATTTTTTGCTCCTGCTATTTGGGAAAGCAACATTTGGAAGCGCATGTTCAACCGAGATTAGAGGTAAGAAAGAACCTTTTCATTTTGCTTCACTTTTTCATTTGGAGGGACAACAGCAAAATAGCCCAATCAATAACAATAATTATAATTTTCTTTTTATTGATTCTCAGAAGTCCTTAAAGGCATCGTCATTAACTTAAAGATAACTTGAGGAAATTTATGAGGCTTTTAATTCCCTCCTGACACAGCAACAGCAAATGATTCCTGTATTCCAGTCCAATGATTCCTATATCCCAGTGCTGAGCTTTGCCAGCCACGGGAAGGAGCCGGCATCTCCTTCTGCCCCGTGTGGCTCTGCAGAGGGGCTGGGGGTGTGTGGACACAGCAAGGGGCTTCACGTAATCAATTCCCCCTTACTAAACCACGGGTTAAAAATAGAAATGCAAGCCCCGATAAGAGATAGAGGCAGGCATAAAAAATAGTTTCCTCTGGAAGCGAACGTGGGCCCATGCTTGATCAATAGCGTATCGGTCCTTCGTGGAGGACCAGGATGATGAGGGACCTTGTTCCCAGGCAAATGAAGCTCTGATACACCATGCAGACAACGTCTTAGATCCTAGGAGCTCTTTTATTCCAATCACACTTTCTCTCAGGGCCCCATGTTAAATCCTTGGTGCAGAAAAAAAGAATTTCCTAAGAATTAAGCAATATACTGGCTAATCCTGCCCAGCGGGAGTAATCTGTAAGTAAGCATTTCAGGTAAATACACTAAGAGCAGAAAATATCAAGGATTAGAGCATCCATAGGAGCAAAGAAACGGCAAGGATCTCTTCACCTGTTGCTGTCTTGGACCACGTTTGGGCAACACATAAAGAAATAATGCACATCACTTTATTTCAAAATACGGCAGATCCCTATTTTAAGGCTAAAGTCTGTCTTAAAATTACTCTAAATGGTAAATTATCTACAAAACAAGAAGACACCTTACTTTCAAAATACTCTATTAAGTGTTAAGCAGCAGTCTGCTGAAAAACCAAGCTCCTGCTTGGCCTGATTTTCCCCTTCTGTAATTCTGCCTGTTATTCAGCACAAATAATAACTCAGAAAAAATGTTTTATTCTTTTCAGTTGCAGCTCTATCTCTTTCTAGGTCAAATTTTCTATAATTACATTCATTTTACACAATGGTTCTATTAATTTCATTTTATGAACGAATTATGACTTGATCAAGACCTGGCCATTATGAATATGTGGTATTTATGCATTGGACTTCACTATCAGTAGGAGGTTCTTCTACTTCTGAATTATCTGAAAATAGTTTTATTTATTAGCTATCAAGGATTTTATGAAATTCTTATGCTTTACCTGCCAGGGGAGAGCACACACAGTTCAAGCATTTTCATGCAATGATCACATTCATATTCACAACAAATGCTGGTCCCTGAATATTTTGGGGAAGAAAATTGCTCTCATCAGCATACAGAATAATTGGATTAATGTTAGCAAATATTGGTGAAATAATGCATCAACTTGCCTGTATAAATTGTCAGAATTTTTTCAGTTACAATACGTATCTGTTAATAGACCACTGCTCATCTGTAACTTCTATCCACCAAAAGGAATCTCTACATCTTATCAGACCAGAGTCTTCTAGTGTATTATCAACACATCCACCAACAGTCTGGAAGGATTTGTTTTTCTCTCCCAGCTTCTTCCCTCTTTTCTGCCCAAACTCTCTTTCCATGTACAGTAAATCATAACACTGGGAAGCTGCTGGCACGGACAATCTCTAAGAGCCCCCAGAGCTTTCACCGGTGCTTTGCTACCGCGGTGAAATTGAGCCATCGGGCAGGGAAGTGGTGACCCTTCGACAGGGAAGCAAATAATACAGCTGTAGCTTGCAGGCACCCTGGGCATCTGGGACTGACTTTTCAAGTTCAAAATATTTCATTTTTTTTCTATGGATAGGTATGCAAACATTCTGGGGAATGTTTCATTCCACTATGGATCTGAGAATATGAAACAAAAAGTGGAAATCCCCAAATTTGCAAGGGATACATTCCAAAGACTGGCATACCGGTAAGAAAAATAGATGTACATGGTTATGTATTTTTCAGTTTCCTATTTCCAAAGCTCCCTGGGTTCGCTGGGAAAACCATCAGGAAGTGGCTGCTCCATGCGCTCCACGGCCAGGCAGGGAGAAGCTGCATCCCCAGGTGCTGATTTCCCATCACAAGCAATTGCAGCCCCTCGCCAGACGCGGGATTGTTTAGTTTTATGTGCAGCAGTCACCAAGGTTTCCTTCATTCACCACACAAATACTACCTGTGAACTGCCAACTATTTCCCAGAGCTTTAAAATGCCCTTTAAATATAATGTGTGCCCAGCACTGCTTTTCCCAAAGCAAACACCAAGCTTGGGCGCGTGGTCTGTACTTCCTTCAGGGTTTCCTAGCTGCCATCCCCTATTGTTATTATTTGATTTGCAGCTGCTGTTCAAAGCAAACAAACAAAATCTCGCCACATCCCAAACCTTTCCTGGAGTAATCCGCTGATATTTACAGGCAGCGAGGATCTCAGAGAGTTCTGCTGCGCCCTCACCAACCTGCCTCTACAAATAAAAGCAAATATCAACCACGTGATTCCTGCTCCGGCTTTCAGTCTGGACACGAGCCCCAGCGCAGGGGCAACATCTTCCGCACCAAAGACTCCGGCAAAGACATAAACAGGTGGCTCAGCTTGTTGCAAAGACCCATGTTTTAGCTACTAAATTGCAGGAAATAACCTTTTTCTTTTTCTTCTGCACAAGCTGCAGTCTCCAATCATTTCATTTGAGCATAACAAGTCACTGCACAATAAAGTCATGGGAATCTTGACCTCCATGATATTAATAGAAATATTCCTACGACTTCCACAGGGAGACATTTTCCCCACAGGACTCGCTCTGTGATTCTGACAGTGTTGCTGCAACGCTGTCTGCACTTAGCAGTGGCAACAGGTACTGGGTTTGTTTGCTTTGAATATGTCAGGAGGAAGCAATTCAGTGTCTCCTTTCAGCAAGCTGCTGCCACAGAATTGTTGTCTTAAAAATATGTTTTAAGAGCAGGTAAGCAAACAAATCACTGGCTTCTCGGCAGGATCTCCTCAATGGGGATGAGGCCGTGAGACCTTTTCCAGAGCACTGTGGAGTAACTGGAGCAGCTCCTGGGCAGTGCTGAATTTGAGAGACCCTGAGGTGGAGAGAAGCAGCAGCTCATGTGGCTCAGACTCCTCCTGATGGAGAATTTTATGGTCATAAGGATGATGATATTCAGCTCCCTGAAAAGCCACCATTTTTCTTCATAAACCCTTTAAATGCAATTCTATGAACAGAGTCGTGGGATTAAATAAAACATACAGGTTCCTCATATGTAAAGAAATAAATATTTCCTTTCAAAGGCAGTGTAGGCAGCACAAGGATAACAGCAGCTCGGTACAAGACGCAGACACTGACTTTGATCGTTCCCCACAGGAGTGGGGACAGTTGTTATATGGAGCACCTCATCAGAGCACACGAGCCTGGCGCCCACACCCGACTTTGTCATACATTAAAAATGGACGGAAAGGGCAGCTGATTAAAGGGCAGCTGCAGTCACTCTGTCGCACAGGCTGGCCCCGCTCAGGGGAACCAACATCAGCCTGAGAACAAGATCAATTTGCCCCATCACCTCCTCAGTGACAAGCTCCTCGACAACCCAACCAGCTAAAAGGCACATGAACAAATTCTGACACTTAATAAATAATAAAACACACATTCACTGTGGCTGCTCGAACCACAGGAGTGGAGATACTTCAGAGAGCAAATTTCAACCCATAAACAAGCAAATTTCATCCCCAGCACCATTACATTTAATGAGCGAGCATCCCCCTCCTCAGTACCCTGACATGTCTCCCCGCTTTGCTTCTCAGATTCTCCCCTAGCCCTCTTAAATCCTTATCAGCGGTGTTAAACATCACTAATGGTAACATGCAAACCAGCATTTTCTAAACTACCACAAACGAAAAATATGTGAAGGATGAAAAATAATTAGCTCCGTCTCAATTTCTAATGTATTTGCATTGTTTAGACAGAGTAGTTAATCACTGGTAAGACCACAACATGCTGTGTGGATTGGGATTATTACTAATACATATTGAGCAGAACATTATTAATTACATTTAAATGAAGTATTTGATATTATTATTAGTGAGAATCTAAATGTTATTAATTATAATAAAATGCTCTCGCAGGATTCCTGTGGTAGCAATGTTGAGAGAGTCATATTTAAATACCATTTACTTTTAGATTCTTCTGTCTTTTGCTCGGAAAGAAGGTACTCAGAGCAAGCAAAGGCACCAAGAGATAACATCCTATTCCTATTAGCGCTTCTGAATGGGCCAGTCAGGGGCCAACTTTTATTAAGGTTTTCAAATATAGAGTAAAATTTTCATACGTGTAGAACATTTGCTGAAATGCCATTTATTTTCCTTTAGTTAAGAATCTGCCAAGGACGGTCTCCATGTGGTCCCCACTGCTGGGCACAAACCCCCGGAAAGGAGTTCTGAGCAAGCCGATCGGGTGCTAGATTTAATTAGTGCTGCAGTATTTTCAAGTCTTTCCTCTATAAAATGGCTCTTACCTGTAAAAAGAAAAGCTTTGGGCTCTGTTTTAAAAGGCAACTCTATTAATTCAGTTGAATTTTGCATTTAACTGAATTGCACCATCGTTTTGATAGTTTTGTTCCCTGAAATTTACAATAAAGTCTCTGTTACGCTACATTTTGTCCCCATTTGTCTTGTATACCATTGCCTTGCCTGTGGCACAATAAAAATAATCTTTAAAAATAGTGCCATAAGTGGATTGGTTTTGACCTTCCGAGTATCTTGTCAATAAAATAAAAATGATAAATATGCTTCAGAGTGCCACTGGCATAATATTAAGGCAGGGTTACAACCTGAAAAGTGACATTTGAAAAAAAGGACTTTTCTGGGGGGGGGGGGGGGAGGTAGGTCCCATTCTTTGCCAGTGGTTTCACATAGATATGGCCCATTTACAGTGCAATAAGTTAATTTTGCTAACTGCCCAGCTTGCTCTCCAAACCAGGCTGTGCAGTTCCTGCTCAGTCCTCACTGCCTCTTACATCATGAGCAATTAAGGATTTTTGCAGCAAGAAATGAGCTGACACTTGTGTTGCTGATGCATAAAGCGGACCAACACCAGCCTGTTCCCCTCTTGCCTGACCCTGCTGTGTGTAAGTGGCCTTTGCCCAGCAGGGAAAGCGAGGGAACAACTGCATTAAACAAGAGAAACACCCTGTTTTCCCTACATAATCAGTTTACTGATAACAAATAACTTCTAAAATAATCACTGGAAGGCCTCATACTATCAGCTAATAGGAGATATTGAATATTCTGTAGAGAATCAGGAGGCATATGAGAATAAACAGGGCAAGCATGTAAACAAGCAAGCTTTGAGGTGAAGCAATTTTGATTTAGACTGTGCAGTGCATATATAGTAGGTCTGAATTTGGATTTTTGGGTACCGTCCTTAGGTGAGTCTGACCTGGGGCTTTAATATTTTCAGGTCTTACACATTTCTACAAACCACAAGGTTCTACTTGTTTGTCTCTACTGTCTTTTTAATTATTTTTACCCATTTTTGTTTTCATTATTTGTATAGATATATATTGAACAATAAATAAAAAATTGTGTTATGATTCAAAATACTCGAATCTACAGTGATGTGAACCAAATAAAAAGTGTGTTTTTAATGATCACAAGACTTTGAAACCTCAAAGCACCCCAATTTTTCAATTTTTGAGGAGAGATGCAGATGTTAATGTCTAGAACTAGACTGAGATCAGATTCACGGGGTTAGGATTTCTGCTTCTGGTTCAGCTCTGATAAAAACCTAAATAAATAAAATCTTAACATAACCTGGCTTCCAATGCTCTATATAGTTGTCCCAAATGTTTCCCACTTTTGCCTTGACACCTAGCCCAATCCCAAGCAGCTATTAGCCATCAAACCAATATACCTTCTTTAACGGTTGTCCTGTTTTTACCCTTTTTAGCTCCCGAGTGCTCCCCGGAGGGCCATCACATCCTGCACAACCCCTACCGCAGCACCAGGTTTGACTCGCTGGACCTGCAGCGGGCAGCCATCCAGGAGCTGGTGTGCGATCACTCCCTGCCCCACGCCTGGTACCGCTTCATGATCCACGGCAGGCCTGCAGAAATGCCAACAAAATGCATAGAAGTCAGTAAAACTTAAGAATTTACCCTGGCGTGCTTGAATAAATCCTTTATGTGATTTTCCTTTCCAGGCTCCTCCACACAGTGATGACCATCAGAGCAGGAGAGGGTTGGAGGGGCAATGGGAAAATCGCTCTTCCCCAATAGCACTGCTGTACACAGGTGCAACAGTCAGATGCCATGATCCCTGTGAACTAGGTGCTCTTCAAATACTGACCTAAAAACATATATCTACTAAATCTATTCATTTTTATGTCACGGCTCAGGGGTACAGGGGTACCTATTCCAAGCAATTTTGTTCCAGCTCTCTGGAAGAGATTCTTGACTCTTTTCCCGGTTAAAATAATTATTTACTGCTTAATGAAATCAGCGGGGAAAAAGTGGTATAAAATAAACACTTTAGCCATACAGGAGAAAAAGTTAAAACTAAATTTGTCTTTCTAACTATAACAATTTTGTATTATTTACAGATCTATAAATGCCCTGTGTTATAGAACAAAAAAGCTCCGTCACATAACAGTACTCTCTGAAGAAAAAAAGACTGTAAAATTACCTATTTTTATGTCTGCTTAATATGTGTGATGATAATCTTAAACCTGCAATCATTCCTGCTAGACCAATCTCAGACTCCAAGTAAAATCAGTGCTGTATTAAGTAGCCCAGCTGTAGCAGGTTAGAATAATTGCAAATACACTATTAACCAGAATTGTTTAGAAAATAATAAACTAATTATTGTAAATGACTTTAAAGATGAAACATTCAATCTAGAGTGACAGTAATTTTAATATTATGTTATGTTAATCTAGCTGAAAAACCTTTATGAAATCAGCAACCAGGAGTTCACACCCTACTGAATGGATCTGCGAACTTGCCACAATAGATGTATATCTTCATAAACTCACAGTAAATGAAATGTTAAGGGATAATTGTCACTTCTACGGGATTCCTAACTCTTTGCATACACAATCCATAAATTTAATTAATGTGAACAAATTGCTATGATTGTTATTGAAATAGTCATTTCATGGCAGGCTGTCCTTGAATAAACAACTAGATGTATTATGCATTTTACTTACACCAGTTGCTCTATGAGTATGCACATATTCTATAAAATTATTTAATTTGTCATTGCATTCAGCAATCTCTAGTACTTAGTAATGATCAACTGTATGAGTTTTCTTTCCAACAAAACATGCTTTGTTTCCTTTAATCTCTTCTATGGAGTTTTTTATTCAGGTTTGTAGAGCTATAATCATCAGTTTAGTTTCTTATCTTGTAACATAATTCTTGACGTTGGTTTCTTCATTATCCTCTGAATGACAGTAAATCTCTGTTTCACTGCACTGATGAAGGATTACAGCTGTTATATGTCACTACTGGAAGAATGCTCTTCTTTTAGATCTTCACCTTCTAAATCTTCCTCTACATTCTCTCTCTTCCACTTAATTAAATCATTGTTTAATTTGGTCTTCCATTTAATTTGAGCAAAACCTCTGGAACAAAATAATTTAAATTAATAACTGCACAGCTTCTACTCTTTAATAAGCAGTTATTATTGGACATTCCAATCTCTGGCTATAGCAAGCTGATTTTAATTAAACAAGTGAAAGACAGAATCCTGAACGGAAGAAAAAAAGTGACCACATTAAGCCAGACAATGCAGCTAGAGAGTTAAAAAGTACATGACCCCAGTGCCTTGTAGAAAATATGCCCTGTCGATACTAGCGGGATGCAAAATTAGCTGCTTATCAATGGATAAGATTAACTTCTTAATTCAAAGCAATTGCAGGTAAGGATTCTTGCCATCCAATTGAGCTCAAAGGGGATTTAAACTATAGTGGAGATTTAGAGGTCCTGACTAGGAGGGGAGAGAATTGCTGCAGGAGGAATGGCACGTGCTGGGAACCCTGAGAGCTGAGTACAGGGCCTACGTGGGAGCTGTGGGCTCTTCCAGATACACTTCAAACCCTATATTCTGAATTTTGGCAGACAAAAAAAAATCCATAATATAAACACAGCCACATCTGATTACTGTTTTGTGACCATTTGAAGCAAGAAGTTACAAGAGTTTCTGCCCAGAAGCATGTCACCACTAAGAGAATCAGTCGTTTGCCAGGGATCTCTAACAAACAGCAGCAACTCTTAAGAATTTGCTTCACATTCACTAATTAAGTAAGCTTATTAAAAATTGAGAGAAAAGGAAAAGAAAGAAAACTTTTTTTTTGTCAAAGATAGTGAAAACGTTAACCGCATTCCTGAATTCTCCATTGCCTAAATCCAACTGCTGTCCATAAACTTCTTCCTCCACTGGTAAAATACTTTTGATTGAAATAACTTTCCAATTTAGGCACTGCCTGCTGAATTTCCCTGTGGGGGGTAAAGAATAATCTTGACCTTCTTCCCTCTATTTCTTCTTCTTCTCTCCCTCTGTGCTCCCTAAGGAAGCAGAGCAATTACAGCATCCTGAGCATGCGCTCCTGGGCCACAGCCACGTCCCCATCCAAGAGCAAATTCTGGCAGAAAAGCTACACAAACTTGCAAATTCTCTATCCCCAGGTAGCAAGGCTGCTGCCTACACATCACAAACAATAGCTTGTTCTTCAAGAACTGCCAGATTTACTTTGGAAGGGAAAAAATCACTAAAGGACGAAAGCATAGGGAAGCCTTTGCTAAGATAAAGGGACTACAATAAGAGCAAGAAACGATGCACAGACATAGCCAGATCTAGCAGGAAAATGACCTTCAGGGAAAGAACAGAGTGGCATGAAAATTAAAGCTCAACAGAAAATCTATTAAAAATACAAGGAAGAATTTAACAATGAATAGTCAACACGAGTAAAACATTGGTTAGAAAAATAGGCTTCTGGATTAAAATAACATAGCACATACACACATATCTGTACGTATATATGTATATAAGGGCAAGCCCCAGGAAAGGAATGAATACTGGAAAGGAATTTGAAGGAGCACCACCTGCTAATGTGGTTGAAGGTCTACACTATCTTTGTGGAATAAAAGCTCAGTGTGGATTAAAGAAGAGCAGTGCACGGTCACAGCCACAGCGCAGTGTAAGCAGGTCTTGCAGCTACTGACACAACCACAACGGTGTTTATTCCTTCTCCTCACTTATGTGTGGGTGAAAAAAACTGTGCCACACACTGGTACCTCCTGTCCTGAGCACTCCAAAGAAACCAGGACAGGCTGGGGGATAAGAGCCCCTCCTGCCTGGGCTGTGACAGCAGGCACATCATCATGTAAAATACAGAAACCAGCCCAGGCTCCCCCAGCAACTACAGGGCCTGGAAATGGAGCTGGGCAAAAAGCTTTTATGCCAGTGTGTTCTACCAAGTCAGTGCTGCAGCTATCACCAGCATCTCCACATCCAGCTCCTGCCTTCCATGCTTCATCTCTGGAAAAAGCAGAGACGGGTGAACTGAGCTGCACTGGAGGCTCCCAGAGAAAAGAACAGCAGGCTTTAAAGGAGCGAGCAGTCTGTAGAAGAAGAGAACAGCAGGCCATAACTGACACGGAGACAGAGGACAAGGCTGACGTGTCCGCTGGGGAGGATGCCTCGCAAAGAGATGAAAGCTCTCTGGAGGATGCAGCTCCTCACTCACAGCCTCGGGTTTCCACCAGAGCCCTGTGTTGGGGAGTGCTGGGTTTTCTCTTTTTTTTTTTTTCCCTTTTTTTCCTCCCCGGCTTGTGTTTCCTGAGGGAACTGCTGGGGCAGGAGACCACTCTGGGTTCATCAGAGCTGGTTAAGGAGCAAAGCTCAGCTCAGTTGCTCAGCTGAGCTGTGTGCTTTTAAAGGCAAGATGGTGCTTTTCCTTCACGTTCTGCTCATTGACTCATTCCCTTCCTGGAGAAAGCATCTCAGCCTGCACCGGTGCAGGGCTGCTCCTTGGTGTACTAAACAAGGTCACGTTAAAGGGTATCATCACATCTAACCCCCTTGTAACACCTCATACTGTTAGTCCCTGGCGAAGAAGATTTAATTTTTCCTACATTCAGTTTAATTTCCTCATCTACCTGACCTCTTGTAGAAAATTTTAGACTCAGATTCAAAATACAATAGTTCAGCTGCATACTGTAAATTTTTTATTCTGTTTCAATTTTTCATTTTGCTCTGAATCCAAGCCTGCTTGGATTTGCAGTTTCTATATGAACTTAAAAGCAAGTGACACTTGCAAGATATTATTTCAGGTTTTCATCTGCAATTCAGTTTCTGTCTATATACGTGAATATTCTAACATCATAATGGTAGGTATGAAGAAATTTTGCTTGTCTTGTTTGTTTTTCAGACATACAAAAAACCTTCTATAGAAATTACAATTACAGTCTCTATTGTTCAGAAGCATATACTTAAAAGACGTGCAAGACAGGCACCAGTTTAATTGCTGCTACAGATATTCCTGACGTAAACCGATTTCTGTGGAGTTGGGCCCTAGACTGAAATAAAAAAAAAATAAAAATCTTATTTACTTTAACTTACTACAAAGAAATCCAAAAAACTAAGGCGAAGTAAAGTTTTGAGTGGATAACAGATGCAAAATCACAATGCTTCAACTGCCAACCGACAATATACCAAAAAGCCTTCCATTCCTATCGAACTAAAACAATGCGTTTCTCGCATATGGTGCTACTTATTTTTAACAGCATAATTTCAGTGCAATACCCAAGTGACAAGAACAATCAAGCCTGATTTCTTTGCGCAATTATAAAGAACCTTAGAGTGTTCAATCAAAGTCGTTGATTGTCCAACCCCCCCCTACGAAATAGAAGGAGACATCATTGGATTAAACAATAATGGTTTGTCCCATTGTAATTGGCAATGGGGGAACAAATTTAATTTTGTCATTTAGGTTTTCTGAACTGAATTATTAAAAAGATTAGTGAGCTCCTAAGTATGACTCAAAAACACTTAATGAATGCTTACCTGCCACACAGAGGTGTTGGGAAGATTAATTAGGTAAGGCTTATAAAGTGCTTTGAAGATTAAAAACACTACTTAATTATTACTGGATGAAGAATGAAAGGACCCTGAGCACTGAAAACAGCCCTGCAACAGCCTACAAAATCCCTCTTCTGTTAGAAAAATTTTCTTTTGTCTAAGCTATGTCACTGCAAAATACCTAAGACTGTATAATATAAATTTAGTGTTTACAGCAATATAATTCACTTCAGTAACTTATAATTAAACTGGACAGTTGCAAATCCAACTACACCTTTCAACTACACTCATCTAGTACACAGAGCATTAATCAAACATCTATTGCAGCTCCCAAACTCTGCTTAAACCTGAAAAAGGGGGACAGGATTTTTAGGGAGAGATTTTTTATTTGGCCTAGCAGTATACTCAGAAATAACTGAACAAACTTTTGGGGACACATATGATTTCCGATGTTAGTTATCCTAGCTCAGTTTCTTTCCTGCCGTGTAGTTTCCATTTCAAGTGATAAACACTGGCATTTCCCATGCAACAGCAGCCATGCTGCTACGTAGTTTAAATTATGTAGCTTGCATAGATAACCTCAAAAATCCATAGTCTGCATCCCTCACCGCTGCCTTCTAAGACAACTAATACTCGCCTGCGAGAGAGACGCAAAGTTCTCTCTTCTGTGGAGGCAGATGTATAATTCTTGCTCTCCATTTTAGAAATGCTCCAGAATTATGATGTGAGATTCCCACAGCTTTTTGCTATTCTTAGTGCAGCAATGACTGTAGTTATTGCAGGTAAATGCTATATCTTGAATGCCAATCATTTGCTACCCCTGTATTCAATTTTCTGGTTACTCTCTCAAATGACTGCTGCAAAATTTAATGCTAATTATTCCACAGCTGGGACCTAAAAACTTTGGCTCTTTGAAATTTCTTCTTCCGGATTTTTTTTTCTCATTTGTGTCTTTCTGTTCTTATCTGTATTGCTGACTGAATGCATGAATATACATTTGCCCTTCCCAGGACTATTTTTCAATTCACAGAGGCCTAATGCAGCAAATCCTTTTGGTTAGTATGGGCAGCTTGCCTAAGATGGGCAGCATACAGCTCAAAGCAGAAAATAAACGCACGTATATCATGAAGCATCCAGGAAATGGAATTCCTTGATTCACACCAAAATTCTTCCTTGGACAGTGTGTAATGTTGTATCGCAGTTGGTTAAAATGATTGATTTCTCAGTCTGGAGTTTGGAGAGGGCACAGTCAGTCAAAGGGGTTCATTACTGCTTGTAATTTGTACACATTACATAACAAACTATTTAGCTGAAACAGTTTCAATGCAAGATTTGCCAGAACAAATCCAGGGTGCTGCAGATCAACAGTGGGGGTTTATCATAAAGCTTGCACACAAAACTCTTGGCTTACGTCAGTGGCACTAATCCATACTTTCTCAAGCACTGAAATGGCTTGCAGACTTGTGAAGATAAACACAAAGAAGGAGAAAATCACTGTCTTCTTATTCCATGTGTTTTTCTGCCTTTATGTGTTAACAGGGCATACAAAACCACTTTTATGTACGGATCCCATTTCATCTTTTATCACAGCCAGAATGCACTTGCATCTGTCTATTTATCTACATGGCTCATAGCACGGTAGATATTTGAGTGTCTCATTAATGAATTTATCTTCTCAATACTGCTGAAAGGCAAGGAAGAACTATTACCACCTCAGCCACCTCCTTTACCTCTATTTTATAGATAAGGAAGTCAGGCACAGAAAGATTAAGCAGTTTGCCCAAGGTCAGGGAGGCAGGCGAGGAGCCAGTGCCGGCCCTGCACAGCCTCCCGCAGCGCCGACGAGCTGTGGCCATGCAGCCCGGTACCTGCCAAAGCAAATGGAGGCAGCAGTTCTTCAACACGCTTCAAACAGCAAAAGATTTTCTATAGAAAATCATTAGAGGGTTATTTCTGTTGCACAGAGACAGTGAGGCATGTGTATAAATATCTAAATTAAAAAACATCAAGGTTTTTAACTACATGTGTAGTGACTCTCAATAAAACCATAAAATGAATATGAAATAGAAGCTGCTGAGCTCTTGTCACCCACCCTTCTCTCTCAACCATTTCTTCTTTCTTTGTGTTTGGCACATCCCCTTCTCCACACCCTGTTTGAAAATATTCAGTGCACTATTTGGAGTCTTTACTATTGCATGTTTATAAATAGGCTGTGAAAACACTGCTATTTCACATCACATTTCACTCTAAGTCGGAAGGTCCCCAGGATAGAATGAATTCCCCATATCTGCACCCTGTTCAGCTCCAAAGCACTGACCTCCCTTGCAGCATTAAATAAATAAGTAGGACAAATCTCTTAAAGAATCCTATAAAACATGGCTTTTAAAGAGCAACAAGAAATGGATTCATGTAAAATTCCTAGTAAAAGCATTTCCATGCACATTCCCCCTTCTCCTGCAAGCCATTCCTCCCCAGCGGCCTCCTGCATTACGACAGCAGGGATGCACATGGACACGACAAGGACAGGTATAGGCCACATTTCTGGGGGAAAATGAGACTTTGGACCATTTTAATAATGTCTCTTGAGAATCAGTGTTTTTTAGATGTCTAAGAGTGAGAGTGGTTTTTTTTTTCCAAACATGACGTCCAGCCACATGTTCCCTTTTGGAGGAAGGGTGTCCCAGGAGTCAGACTATTAGAAATGGCATCGTGCACTCTCCCTGTCTGAGGAAACACAAAGAAACAGAAACACCTACTCCCTGTGAGTCAATTATTGTTAGTAATTTGGATTTAATTTTAAAAGACTCACACTATATCCGATCTCCTTGCTGAGGCACTTAAATTGAAGGCAGCTCTGGATAATCATGTCCGCACAGTTACTGGAGAGAGCCAGGCACCTATGGAGAGCAATTCCGATCTGAGATCTTTGACCAGCTCTCTCTAAATTTGGAAACCTAAATAGCTCTCAGCCTCTCTCAGCTGTGACCCAAAATGTACTCGCTTAAGCCAATTTAGGACCCATTTTTTCTGATGTGTGGCCTGCCTTGGGGATGTGCTGTGTTCAGTGGGTTCACAGAATCCCAGAACGGTTGAGCGTGGAAGGGACCTAGGGATCACCTAGTCCAACCCCCTGCTCCAGCAGGGACACCCAGAGCATGTGGCACAGGGTGGCATCCAGGCGGGTTTGAAGATCTCCAGAGAAGGAGACTCCACAGCCTCTCTGGGCAGCCTGTTCCAGAGCTCTGTCACCCTCACAGCAGAGAAGTTCTTCCTCACATGGAGATGAAACTCCCTGTATTTCAACTTGTACTCATTACCCCTTGTCCTCTTGCTGGCTACCATTCAGAAGAGTTTGGCCCCATCCTCTTTATATCCTCCTTGCAGGTATTGTACATGTTGATTAGATCCTCTCTCAATCTTCTTGAGGCTAAACAGGCCCAGCTCTCTTAGTCTTTCCTCATAAAATAGGTACTTATGATCCCCTGCCTACATGGCTCCTTCACTCACCCTCCCTCTTCACCACGCTCATAGCCTTGCTTTGTAGTAATGGTGCAGTCGTCTTTGCTGTAAACTGTCCCCTCTGTGTGTGTCCCCAGATGAACAAGTGCGGGACGCAAGCACCGGTGTGGCTCTCGCTGGGGTCGGAAGCGCTGCCGGCCGCCGGAGAACGCAAGGAGCTCTCGGCCTGCGCCACGTGGCGCCTCCTGCTCGGCGGCGCCCAGGACTGCTGCGTGTTCCGCATCCCCGTGGCCGTGCGCAACTGCGGCGCCTTCCTCGTCTACCGCCTGCCGCCCACCCAGGGCTGCATGGGCTACTGCGCCCAAGGTGAGGGCACCGAGCGCGGTCCCAGCAAGCCCGCCCACGCCTGCCGCGCGGGGAGTGCGAAGGTCCCGCTGCTGCAACACGCAGCGCAGCGACCTGGCAGGTCAAGCACTGACCACAGGAACCTGCCCAAAGCAAATCAGCAGTGGTCCAAGGCGTTCCTGACGAAAAGATATTATTGCCAGGGCAAAACGTAATTTGGTGTGTGCCGCTGCAGCGCTCGCTGCTTGCTTACCGCTCACGCGTGACCTTTGCTGTTGTCTCTTCTCCACTTTGGCTCCAAGTCACCCAGCTGGAGAGCACGAGCAGCTCCACTCTACTAGGTCTGTGTCAAGGATACGGGAGCTAACGCTTGCTCTTATCTTAAATAATCCACTATCTTCCCCCCAACAATGAAAAAGATAATTCTGAAACTCTAGAGGAAAAAAATCTGATAACATCTTTTTCATGACATTTATATAATTACTCTCGTCAGAAATAATTTTCAGCCTACTACAAGAGCTGTAACCTCTCTGCCGTAGCTAGGAAACAAAGGAAGAGCAGAAAGCAATTGCTCACTCAGTTAAACCCTCTGAACTTAGGAGCATGTTCAGGTGCATATAGATTTAGCCAGAAAAGACAGTTCTTTCTCAAAGGGAAAAAATTACCCTTATACTTTCCTTTCAGCAATTTTGGACAGAGGCAAGACACAGAGAAACCAGGGTTACCACCTTTCAATCAGGCAAAATTCAAACTTAGAAAAAGTTTTTAAAGTGAGAGGTGTCTGTTTTCTTATCTTTATCAATGTTTTAACATTCCCATGTGCAAGAGAAGAGAGAGAAGGAAAAAAGACTTGAAGAAAGAAAGATTAATTCACTATTCAAAATGAATATATAACTCAAAATAAATGAAACCTTTCTATAATTTCCTGGTTCCTGTTTGTTTGCTTTTTTTGGAACACTGCTACCTTCTCATTTAAGTTCATCATGTTCAACTAAAAGCTTCCATCTACCCTTCTTAGGAGAATTTTTTATCTAGGTGATTACTTTTGTCCTTTCTGTCATAGTGCTTAAGCACTCAGGTTTATTTAATTGCTTCAGGCCATCAAATTGCTTTACCATTAAGCCTCTTCATCAGTATTTATTTAGTAACTTTTCATAATAGCATTTGAGACTTAAATCTGCCTGCATTTTGGGCAAAATAAAGTTTATCCCTTTCCCTGCTATGCCACACCAATAAATTTCTGCCCCTCTCCTTTTAAAAACAAAACAAAACAAAACCAATAAAAAACAGCCATTGATGCTTTCTCTATTTTTTAATGCATTTCAGTGATCAGCTCCCCTGAGTCTTTAATAATTTTAGGATGTCTTTGCAGTAACATGCACTGGATGGAAACCACTAAAAGCTGGTGTTTCTTACGGGGGGTTGTGAATTCGCTCTGCTAAATTCGGCTGCTGGGCATTGCACAACACGGGCTCTGCACAGCGAGCAGCCCGGTCCAGCTGGCAGCGTCACAGCTTCTTGCCAGAGAGCTCCCCACAGCCCCATCACCAGCAACTAGGGAAAACCAGCACCATTCTGCACTTCCCAGGTTCAAGTGAAAGGAATTTAAGGCTTCACAGTTTGGCAGAAAGGCTACAGCTGAGGAACGAGGAGCACACGCCTGCAATTTTGCTTACAGGCTCCCATGTTCTGAGTGTCTAACTTTGTCCTTCTGGCATAATTCTGTGCAGAAAGTCACAATCCAAGGAATAGTTTGAGACAGCTTCTCTTAGAAACATAAGAAATTTTAAAAAAAAGATATAAACAACTAGCACTTATTCATATGTTAAGTAAATTGTTTCTTCTCCTCACCCCTTGTTATTTGCCCTAGACAGACATTAAACCTCTATTCTCCATTCTGCTCTAGCAGTCTCATATCTTATTCTCTTGAGCTTCCATAATACTTTCCACAATCCTGTGAAAAGTTTCTTAATTCATCCTTTCAAACTATCTGAACTTGCTTCGTGTTCCATTTGAGTCCCTGTCTCTAGGCATGAAAGAACATTGCCCTACAGTATTATACATTGTTTTGCTTCTACTTTTAACACAAGCTTTACAGGGAGAAAAGTTTCAGATTTCATAACTTTTTGGAACCTATATAAAATAGGCTGTATTTTCAGAGCAGTGGAATTATTCTGGGCAGAGAGAAAATACAGTGAACTGACTCATTCAGGGTGCATTCCAGAGCAGCCTGGAAAGGGTCTGCTCCACATGGTGATAAGGGCTGGGTGCTCTTTGAGAGCCAGTTTACCTCTGTAATGTAATTATCACTCATCTCTCTCCTGTATTTATTGCAAAATGCAGATCAAAGGCCTCTGCTACTGGGAAATCCAAAGTTAAATGTCTTTGCCAGAATAATTAATTTCTATTAAAATGTATGTTTCATTTCATTAATATTACTCTAACTACAAATTAAAAAATCCCAGGTCAAATATTATAACATCAGTGAACAGTCATTACACTTTTAGCTATTTTTGTGCTTTACATGAAAGAGGTTTTCTTTCTCTATAGGCTTAATAATCAAATCATAAGAATGTAAAAGAGTATTTCTCTAATGTCCAGTTAAATTCAAATCACCTTGTTGTCGAATGAATAATTGCACTACTAACATAATGCTTTGCACAATACTTTTTCTCTTCCTTTTCAGAGAAACTCATGAGTCTGGCTTTGCAACCCGTGATAACTCCCAAGCTTGTGGAAAACCGTGCCCACCTGGAATGCGGTTACGAGCGCCCACCCTCACGGCAGCTGCTGCACTACGAGGTGCTCTGGTCACGTCTGTCCGACACTGGCGTGAAGGAGGAGATCCGCCGGGACACCACCCAGCAGCCCTTCTCCTACCTGGAGATGGACGGTGTTCACCTCAGGCTGGGAGACACAGTAAGGACACCCTGCTCTCAGCAAAAGAAAGAGGAAAAAAATCAAATGTTCAGTCAAACTTTTCTAAAATCATTGTTGTTTTCTGTTAGTGTCTCTTCCATTATATTTACATCNAATCATTGTTGTTTTCTGTTAGTGTCTCCTCCGTTATATTTACATCTAACACAGGAAAAAAAAAAAAAAACAGAAGCAGGGTTATATATAGGATTACTCTGTCATTTATATGAGGTTCAGAACCTGTAGCATTTTTTTGAATAGCACAGAGTTCATGGTGGCTTCCTGCTTTACTGTTTTCCCAAACCAACCTGAACAACTACACGCACATTGCTGCTCGAATGCCATGAAGTTGGCAAAAGTAGTAAGTACACGTACCTGATCCAATTTTTGCTTAGTGTTTTCTCTTTTTTTTGTGTGCCTTGCAGCAGTGAGAATCTGCAGTACAGGCATACTCTGTGATCCGCACTCTGTAATTTTTATACTCATGAACCTGAGACACAATAACATCTTCTCACATAAAAGAAAGATGGCACATTTTAAAGTAGAGGGGAGGCTTATTTTATGGTCTTTTTCATGGCGTTCTGCCTCTCTGATTCGAAATTCTTGGTTCAATAGTATACTGAAAGATAGAATTCATTACAAAACAATCTTTAAGAAGTATATTTGATGGCTTACATAGCAACACAGATCTCGTTTCAACAACAACTACAAAACAGAAGCCAATACAACATGTGAAAAAAATGACTTGTATATGAATTAGTGGCCTTTCATGGTACAGAAACAAGACGTTTAAAGTTAGATTAGCTTCATAACTTTTGTAGGCAGAGAGCCATTAGTGATGCTACACAGAACTGAAAAAATAAACAAGGATAATAGCCTTGTATTAAAAGTAGGTTGGAAATAGTTGTGGTGTTTTGCAGCTCTTTTTTGAGATATTTAAGAAATGTGAATAAGCTTTTTCCAGTTCTTGTAAAGGTGAGTCATTTGTAACCATAACAGTCTACGTAATTATGAAAAGAAATGAGAAAAAAAAAACTATGCAACCTGAATTTGCAATCTGACTGATGCTGCCCTCACTCTAATATGAGGCGGACAATTCTGCCAGGTTTCAAGGCAAGTTTGTGTTACAAAGAAATATCTATTTTCATCAAAATAATAATCATCTCACTTGTAATCCCTTCAAATCTAGTTTTAGCAATCCGAGGGATACAGAAAAAAATGTAGTTTTGTTAACTAGTAACATCATCAAATCTTTATAGGACCTTTTTCATTACATTAAGTTTTCAGTAAGCCCTTCTTTGTCCTCTGCAGAAACCCTCATGTTTAATTTAACAGGTTTAGTGACACTAAAATGTTCTCTTCCTTGCTAGATTTTTTGAAGGTCTTCATGGCCTATTTGGCTAATTATAATTGTCCATAAATTGTCACTGGTGAAAACCAAGTAATGAAGCCTCAGTTCTAACTGGGAATTTAGTTTTACACACTGAAGATTAGAAAAGCATTGGACTGTGTTTGCTCTTTCACTCTGGCTTTCTAATAAAAGTTACAAAGGGACAGATTCTCCTTTCACCCGGTGTAAGTGATAATGTGGCTACTGCAAAGCAAAGATGATGCCACCAAGGAGAGATTCCCATCCAAGGGCCATCACCAAGCAGAATAGGTCCTGCAGGCTGCACAACTCGCAGCATCACAAAAACTGCTTTCTTCTGTTCAACCTACTTTTCACCTACCTGTGCATAGTCCGATTTTGGCTCCAGTGCTTTTATCGATGAATTCTAGGAATTGTATTATTTATAAGCCTCGCCTGAAATCACCACCTTCTCTGGTTGTCTCTTGATACGAAAAAAAGTACAGCCAAGAGAAAAGATTATTTTTAATCATCCTTTAGGTGATTGATAGCTACACTATATTTTATCCATCAGAAAGTCTCCAGGTAATAGGTTAGTTACACAATAGACTAACCATCAATATTTTTAATATGCCGTCAAGCTATATAATAACCTTAAAGAGGAATTGGGATTTACTGGCCAGCATTTCTCAACCTATATTGACTTCTCTTTAGTCTAAACAGCCAGTTATTTTTTAATAGCAGTCATGTGTGCTTATCTCACCCATCTCTGGGCTCCTATTTTGTTATTTCAGACAGTGATGATGGCAGCATAATGTTTGTGAAACTATTGCAATCTTAAATAAATCTATAACATGCTGCTGTTTCTATATAGACACTGAGAAGCCTATTCCATCTGATATGAAAATCCCAGCATTCCTGAGCCTTATTTATATGATACGGACAGAGGTCATTCCATTCCTGGAGGCACAGCCATCTATAAATTATAGTGGCACAGTGTGAGTAATGAGTTATGCTAAGAGAGAAAGGTGTTTAGAAGAAAACTGCAGATTTTGCTCAGCACAGCAATCTGAAAGTTCATACGGCAAGAAGCAATTGTCACCATACATAAACTGTGATGCGCACTGTGGAATAAAAATATTTGAGTAAAAGTGGCCTTTCCACGCTGCATGCTAGAAGTGGTCGTCTCGCATGACATTCTGCAATGCCTGAAAACTATGCTGCAGCAAAGGACACTGCAAATTAGCACCTCGATATATGAAGGAGAACAACAGATTAGCCTTTGTAAAGAAAGGATATTTCCCCTTGCTTAAATATTAACCCAGTCCAGGCACTGGAGTTCACATAGTCAGCGTGAGGAATACAAAAGACTACAAATTTGGAGTTAACAGTTGAGTTTAAAAGTCCTTTCCAAAACTTCCAGTAGAGGGAAAGGGGAGCACCCTGGCAGAAGCAGAGTGCTGGATAGATTAGCCTTTAGTAGAGCAGGCACCTGCAGGAGGGAAGCCTTCATCTCCAGCACATGCCACCCCTTCACCTGGCACAGCTGATCCCAACCACACCCTTCACACCAACACCAGGAGCATGGCTGAGCAGTTCTTGTCCTCGGAAAACTTTGACACCTCCTCTCCCTTTGACGATGTAGATACAATGGGGGCACCCTGAAGAGGTGCCTGATGTTACGATGGGAGCTTCCTAAAGCTGCCCAACATACACCACTGACCAGAGCAGTGTCCCTGAGCTCCCGCACCTCTCAGACAGGATGGCTGAGTCAGGCACAGGCCTCCGTCCACATTTAAATCCAGACCTTGAAGTCCTACTCAGACGTAACTGCTTTTATTCAAGCTTCAAAAGACTATTATCAGTAGAAGCAATTATTTTAATTTTAAACTCCTGTCACTACAGCAACACTCAAGCTCCTGCCACAGAGATGGGTGACCTGCAGCCAGTTCTGCCAGCAGAGACTTGCCTTAACTAAATGTGTCACCCTTCCCAAGACAGCCTGGCAGCCCGCAGGACATTCCTGAGACCCTCGATTTGCAGAAGGACTTCTGAAAGCAAGCCTTGAGGTGCAGACATGGAGATACATCTGGAAACATGCCAAGGTCTTTGGGAGAGAGTCCCTGGCAGGTAGCCACGTCTCCACCGGACACTTGCCTCTCCGGAGCATGCGCTGACAGGCAACGATGACGGGAGCTCAGGAAGCACCGCGGTGGCGATGATGGACTCCCTGTGTGCTCTGCCTTTGAAGATGGTAACAAACGTGAATGCAACTTTCTTTGAACTTCTTCGTCTCTACCCTCGGTCCTCTTTTCCTCATCACATGTTCAAACTACTGACAATCACTATGCTACGTTCAGGAGTAATTAGGAGCATGGAAAAGGAAAAAGCTGGAGGTTTTTATGTTCAAAAGGATTTTCAACAAATGATTGTGGGAGCTTTGGATTTTGAGAGCACTAAAAGGACATTTTGATGTGCAAGACTTTAGGGGGAAATTTGCTGATGACTGTGACAGGTCTTAGCATTAAAGATTATCCCAATCATTTCCCAGAGCTTTCCCAATACCCACCAAATTAATGGCTGAATTCTGCTTTGGCTAAACATGCTGCTCAGAGGGTTTGCAGCAAAGTGGGAGTAAAGTTCACTTAAGGGTAGAAATCTGCTCTGAAACACAGGAATGTAGAAATTTTTAGATACCAGGGCCTTTTTATATCAGCATGTTGTGCCTGTAAGTAGCTTTTCGCCCTACAGAAATAACTATAAACGCACAAAGGAAGGGAAACAGACCAATTGGTTCACAGTGTCTGAAGGCACTTTTACAGATTTCTGTTCCTTTAAAAAGGATGATGAAAAAGTGTAATTTGATTTTGGAAATATTTGATGAGTTTGTGAAAAACGTGGCCTAACCTGTCCTGGCCATCCTGTTATACTGCCAACAGTGATGCTGCTTTTATGTCTTTGCTTTTAAAAAAGGATACTTCCATCAATAGGGAAGGGAGAGGAGAGAAAGAAAAAGTTGATTACTGAACTGGAGAAAAGAGCTAGTATTTAGCTGAAGGCAAAAAGCTTCTTAGAGTGACTATCATCAGAATTACGCCACAAACCATCAACCTCAGTAGCCAATGAACACATCTGCTGTTTGTGAAGTGTCCACCTAGCCAGGTAAAGACACTACAAGAAAGGGAATGATGTCAAAGACATTAGGAAATAAATAAAATGAAACTCATGACTGATGCCCATACATTTATGATTTGCAAATTCTGTACTAAGCCCCATATGTGTTGATGCTAAAACTGACAGGACATAGAATCTAGCAATAACTTCACGGTATTTTTATGAGTTAATTTTTTAATAATACTATAGCTGTGTTCTACAATGGGTAAAAATACATTGCAAACAGGGAACAAGGTTGGGTTTCTGACATTTTCCAAGACATCGTTTTACTGAAGATGACTCCAAGATTCTGCTGCTGGAGCCCCCACCTCCACTCAGCTTTGTGCATCCCAGTGAGGGATCCTGCCAGCATTAATTATATCTCCCTCCCCAGCAGGAATTTTGCAAGTGGTGTGCTCAAATGGAAGTCTCCATGTGAATATATTTGGTAAAAATCACTGAAGCAAAAAGTGCAAACAACCCAGCAAGTGTAAATATAGTATCTGCAATGCAGATGCATTGCGTTTGCTCACTGAGTTCTGTAATGGAATCATTTTTTTTTCACTAGGGGGAATATATATCATCCGAACTCTCCCTTTCGGTCTAGTCACTGACTTGTCAGATCATGATTTTGCAGATTCTCCCCTTAGTTGCTGGAACCGAAATGGCAGTAAGAAGGGCAATATTCATGTTCTGCCTTCCAAATACAAGATTTTTTTTTAAAAAAACTTGTAAGTTGAAAATGAGCTTGTATAAGGAATACTTGGGGATAACAAATATCTAATCACGATAGGGTCTTATTACTTTGAGGAGAACATGAGTTATTCTCCTTCAGGAGGATATTGTCTGACTAGGGAGTCTGTGGTGAATTTGCCCTGCAAAACGTTTCTGTAAGGCCTATGTCCTCTCTCCATCCAGTGAACATGGCAAAATGTACATGATTCTATGTCAATAATATGACGGATAATACTATTTTCACTAGGTCAAATGTGACTTCAAAAAATTACTCACGTCTATATGAGCCTATAATGCTGCAAATATTTTTAATTTTTTTGAGCCTGTTTGGCTACTGCTGGTCACATGGGGCATGTCTAGCCAAGAGGTCCCAGGAGAAGCCTAGAGCAAAGTAGCCCTCTAAGAGTCACCTCCAACCACCATTGTGCATTACAACCTGACCTGCAGGCAGGTGAGGGATACCCAAATGTCCTGGGTATCCTCAAAGGGCACCAGGACCCTTCAGGTTGCCCACTCGCTCCCTAGGAAAAGGCTGGAAAGATTGTGGTGACCATGGATGCCAACCATGGGCTGCATTGTAATGGACAGATGACAAAAGATTTTGGCTTCAACCCCATTTTCAGGGTGCTTCTACAAAGAACTATGGATAGAGCCAAAGGGTCCAATTGCAACAATTTTTTTGCTTCACCAGCATTTAGGTTTGTCCATGAACACTGACCTCTGAAAAACACCTCGAGCCCATGGCCAGTGGATGGTGCTGAAAAATCTGTCCAAAGGAATTTACCAAAACAGAAAATAAATTAAATTGGTCTGATTCCCCCTCATGGGTTACTTGAGGCTTAAAAAAGGCAGTAGCTATAAATATGCCATCTGATTATTTGGAATTGATTTTAGTATGTCACAATCTGTTATTCCATTTATGAGAAGAGGCCAAAAAATTTTAGGACTGCCATTTCAGAGCCTATTGCAGTTTGCTTTAAGAAAAATTTCTGTAGTTTAATCCTATGATCCTATAAACAATGTTAGCTGTTTGCGTTTTCTGAAACCAATGAAACACTGGGATGGCAGATGGTGTGCGGGCTCAGTAGAGATAAAGGTTGCATGACTGTGCTAGGAATAAAGCATAATTGGCCTGGTACATCGTGTTTGGTGGGTTTTGTTTTGAGGCATATTTTGTTGTTTTTTACTTTTATAATATGAACCTTGTAGGCACATCTGCCTCATCTAGGCATACTTTTATAATGCACTATGGAAAAAAAGAAAAAAGCGCAAGAACTAAAAAAGGTGCTTTGCATGTTACTGACAATGTTTCCAAGACTAGGAGGCTGTCACACTAATCTAAACAAAGGACAGTTCAAAATCATGGTGTAGAGAGAAGATATTTGATTCAGGGCACAGACTGACATTCTAAAGGCTAATGTCATAATCTGCACAGTAACACCTATGAATAGTGTAATTCTCCCTAATTAATATGGAGATAATATTACTAACCCCTAGAAGGAGCTGTGGAAGAAAATGCACTGTAAGCAATCACTGTTATTAACTGTAGAGGAAAATGCTGTGTTCTTTTCCTTATTTAATGCAACCAAAATTCTTTCAAATCTCAAGGCTTATACATAAACATTTTTTAAAGCCTACACCACCAAAAACTCTGTTCCAGCAATAAAGAAAGACCTCAGCAACAAATAGTTGCATAACTATACCATTCTTTTCAAGAAAAGCTATAAAACACATGTTTATTTATCACAGGTCTTTTGCACTGTCACCGCTTTTATGAAGGACACTCCTGATCAGCAGTCATTACCTGAAGAAAGCAGCGGATTCTATGCAGGGATTAAGGTAATGCTGATGGCCATGATTCATTGAACTTCTCTAGCACATCCCCAGATAAAAATTGTATATTATCTGACATGCTCTGAAAGATAATACACAGAAGCATAGGTCTTGATAATCATAACCAAAGCTGTGTCTATGTTCACTTTGAGGAAATGTCTCAATAAATTATATGGCTTTCAGTGTGTCTGTAAAACTGTTGGAAGCACTCATCAGCAGAATGTGCAAGTATTGACAGTAATGCACCATAAAGAACATGCAGAATTACATCTTCTGATAAATATGCCCCAAAATACTCTTGTGGTTATGTATGGTTGGAAGCCACACCAGTAAGGGTTCAGAATTTTATTGTAATGAGACCAGAAGAAAGTGTAGAGAGAAATTATTTTTTATCAAGCAACTTTTTTTGTTAGACACTTAAAAAAAATAAAAAATCAATTTCTGAGGGTAAGCCCACACTGTGAGCAAAGCACTACAAAGGAATTCGACTGTCTGGCTGACAACCCCGGAAAAACTGAGATCTTCTGAATATCTGAGCTTCATACCCAGAAGAATGATGTTTGAAAGATCTAGAAGGCTTTTCTGTAAGACATTTGAAAAATAAGTTCCATTTTTTGTTGTTTTTTTTTTTTTTTGCTTTGTTTTGTTTTGAATGTCAGAATTGTTTCCAAGCAATTACAAGGAATGAAAATTCCAGTTTCTGACTAGCCTCAAATGCTGTTTCTGCCCTTGCCCTAGAAGAAGGTATACACAGAAGTGGCAGAACCTGTCTCCTTTCCCCAGGGCCCAAGCTGTGATGTATTATGTATGGAGAAATTCTTCTTCCTGCCATAGCAGGGAAGAGGAATCAGGTGAAAACAGCACTCAGTTACTTTGCACCTGCAGCAGATACCAATATAGTGTCCATGTTCATAACTGAGGCAGTGCCATACTTCAGGCCATAAATATTGTGAGTGTCTTAGTGCATTGAAATGAAAGCTCATTTCAGCCAGAGATATTAAACATGAATATATATATTCTACAGCATCACACTATTTTCAGGTTTTATAAAAGCATGTTTTTCGACTGGGAAATAGGAAGCAAACACATGGCAACTGCAAACATTTTCTTCATTTTCTTCTTTTCTGTTAAGATCTTTTATTAGTAATTTTACCTTTGGAAAATTTAAGGTGATTATTATTTTACAAGTAACTTTATGGTTCATAATTGCTTAGAAGCACTGAAATTTTCATAAACATCAGCATTACCTTATTAATTTGTCAAAATGATCTAAAAGGGATTTTCTTATTTTCAGTTTTTACCAGAATCATTACAAATTGCAGAGGACGGCAAAGAGCATGTTCTGACCGTTCTGAGTACTGTACCTATCACCTGCTCGGGGAATGATGATTCTTGCAAAATTACCTTACAGCTAAGTACTGAGGATTTGGGTAAGAGTTTTACATATCAGCATCACATGAGTGTGTTCCTTTTCTCAAAACCTACATTACAATTAAATTTAACACAGGGTAGACCCCATAAACTCAAACTACTGAGACCTTATATTTGCTTACAAAATAAAATACATGATAAAATAGATGACAGTATCACTCAAATTTTTGACACCTAAAATACTTGAACAATAGTCCACTGAGATTTATGGGTGAAATAAATATGAGTAGAAGAAATTATTTTAAATTATGGGAGTATAAAATTGCATTTTAAACTTTGTAATTGATATGGTCTTAGTTAGAATAATTCCACTAATTACCAATAAGGAGCTCACCTACAGATTTATTATTCAGCAAATGTGTACTGAAGCTTTTTTTTTTTCTTTTTTGGGCTTGCAGTTTTTTCTACCTTACTTCAGATGGAAAAAAACATCCTTATAACAATATATAATTCTTTTCCTTAAAGTATTTTTAATTTAACTTATTAACAATGTCTCAGTAAATTATCTTGCCCTTTCAATTGGTAAATACTTTCCCAAGGTTAATCCGGTGCAATACCATGCCTAAGCAAGGGAACCATTTGGATGTTTACTTACCACTGTCAATAAAGAAAATACCCAAATCTTTTTATAGCAAGGGATTTATTCTACTTCTGTGAGGGACTCAATGAGAAGATTGTTTAGAGCTAGGATTAGGCTCACCTTTTTTCTTCCCCAAAAAGCCAGTTAAAAAAAAAAAAAGTGGCAAAAACCAGACAGTTCCTCTAAAACAAGAAAGACCCAGTACATCTCTGTGGTAGCTTAATCTTCCTCCCCACTCTCGCTTCTCCATCTCTGCCTTTTTTATGTTCATAATCAGGCACTTGTGTAACATGAGTTCTCAGTTCCCTCTTGTTTCTCTCCCCACCATCAGCCAAGTGCACAGAGAGAAGAAAAACCCCCTTTGCATGATATCATAACACAGTGATCTTAAGCCGAGCAGCACCGTATGGTTCCAGCAGCTGTGTTGGCTCTCGGACATGGAGTACTTTGAACTTCTCCCTGGCTCAGCAGTTCCCTATTCTCCATATCCCTCTTGGCTACCCGGCAAGCGCTCACTGAGCTCATGGGAACAGATTCACTGAGATATTTAGGTACCAAGGAATGCAAGCTGGTGTGTGGTGGGATGTCCCCAAAAGCTCTAGGCAACTTAAACACCTACCCAAAATGAAAGCTTGTCACTGAACCTATAAGGGGAATTTTTTTTCAGCTACCTAGATAGATTCTTAGGCCTCTGAATATTTCACAGACATTAAACTCATGGGCTAAGAGCTCCCAGGCCTGGGCAGGCTGAGATTGATAAACGAGAACCTAATCTGACTCCTTGCTGGGGGTCTCCTCTAGTCCCACAAGGCACTTTTGCATCTAACTGAAGGAAAGAGGTGGAGTTACATTTGCAAGAACAGATTTATTTCCAAGACTTCAGTGGGCTTGACATTTTGGTGCCAAGAGGTGCCAAGACAGAGACACAACTCTCCCAATTAACTGATCTTTGAGGAAACTTGTCACCGAAGTGGTGACTTTCTGTCAGCTTTAATCATCTCATTTATGTAACCTAAACTAATAACCAGCTCTAGTCCTTGATTGTTCCACCCCAAGGCTATATCCTTGTATGACACTGGGCCCTTAATCAATTGAGATATTTATATGTTGCTAAGAGTGAACAGCTACTGCTGTGTGTTTGCGTAACCACACATTTATTTTGAGCCTTTACTGTCTGTAGGGTTCTTTGTTTATTCAAAAGAACGCTGTGGGCTCCTGAAGAAAGTAATGTCGGCCACAGTGCAATAAATTGAAAATAAAAACAAGTTGAGCTGAGATTCATTTATAACAAAGAAATTAACTGACAAGCTCCTCGTCTGACTGAATCCATGTAACGCCACTGTTGTGTTAATTATGTAGGGAATAAGTGATAAGAAAGCTAATTACAAGCATAGAAATATCTCTCCAAGTTCAGACAGTATCGTAATGAATGCGTAGGCACACCAGCACCACCGGAGTTCGCCTTTTGTTACATTTATCATTGCTGTTTTGACAAGACCATTTTGTTTGATTTTAAACTTCTGGTCTGGGTTGTGAGCACAGCCCATGGATTTGCAGTGGCAGTAACTATTCCTTATGGAAAACTCCAATTTAATTGAATCAGGAACCTTGAAAATGAGCAAAGACTTTTCTATACAGCAGCCTTTAAGGACTTGGCATGAGAGATAATATGCTACTAAAGTTTGCAGGTTCTAGAGAATTCTAAAGGGTTAATTTCACTTCCATTTTACGAGTCTTTCCCATAAGGAATAAAATGTTGATTACTTAATCATATTAGAAATACAATCTTAGAACACTTGAACACCATCTCCTATAAATTATTAAACAAATCCAGAAATCTGAAAAAATGATACAAAAATCACTTAGATTTGTATCCAATTAATTCCATTGCCACTCTTTCCAGAACACTGTACATTGTCATCTCATACATATGGGCCTGCAACAGAAAATTACACATTTAGCACAAACATTGGTATTCCTGAAATCAGTTCTAGGCCCCAAATTTCTTTATATACTCACTAAAAAATTCATGAAGGTTTGAGTGACTTCTTAAGGAGAACACAGGCATTATCTAAAATGTAGGCCAGCTGGCTCAGAACCAAATGCTCAACGCTCATAAAAAAAACCACATCCATGAAAAAAAAAAAGTGAATTACCATTTCACCTGTGACCTCAGCATGAAGGATCAGGACTGAAGAGAAATGGACACCACTATTCTCATTTTAGGAATGAGGTGATGGGCAGGGGCACAGCAGCACGCACAAGCTTGAGTTACCATTCCCGGACTGATTTTGTCATCATCCATCACTTCCCCGCCCATCATAGACACTTATATGCCCAGGAACACCATCGTATATTATTTTGTTCACAGTCTTTTAGTGAATTTGTCATCACATCTCCTCTATAAAAGATAGAAATGATACTACCATCATTTTACAGAGCAAAATAACCTAGCCAAATCCAAAAACCTGTAAGAGAGAAGGATCTACTGATCTGTTGCATTTGTCTTCCTGTCCCAGACCTGAAAGTTACTAAAAATTGATTTAAGAACCCCTTATTTACAGATAAAAAAACTTTCCTTTAGTTTATATTAAGCAATCTCAGCATATACCCTTCTTATAATAAAGTTAGTGAAAGATAAACACTTTCCTGAAACACAGATTCATCTCATTCCTTGTCATGAGAAATGCTCATCTTCATTTTCTGCACATGGGCTCATAAAGATAACACCGTCATTCCAGAAATATAAACACCTGTGAGTGTTAGTAAACCATCTAATGCAGGAAAAAAAATAAAAAAGGGAGGAAACAAACAGTAAAATGTGCAAAGGGATGCCAGATTATGTCAGTCACAATTGTCTTGATACAAACCCCATCTGGTTCCATGCACGTGTGTTGAGGAATGTAAAAAACTCATGCTGGATGGTAAATAGGGAAATCGCTGGGATGTCTCCTGTGAAACTTGGTGTTTGTGTTCATTTTAGATAGCCAGCCCGTGGGGCCCCCGAACGTGGCGCTCTCGTCGTGCCAGGTGGATCTGCACGCGCTGCCCTGCACGGCGAGCAGCTGCGCGGCAGCCGCGCTGGCCGTGACGGCCGTGACAGACTTCGCGCAGGACGGCGACCACGTCACGCGCATCCGCGCGAGGGCAGCCGGACGGAGCGAGCCGCTCTGGAGGGACTACGCCCCAAAGGACGTGCAGGTTGGTTCCTACGGTAGTGCGGAAAACGGGTCAAATTTTAATGGAAGTTTTAATATCGGAGAAAACAAGGCAACACGATAAATCTGAACCAGATGAACACCAGCATTTGGGGACTGCTGTTAGGGTAGGAAACCAAACCAGAGTTTTTCTGTGCCAAGAAGATTAACACGCAAAGCTTTCTGCTGTAACAGACTCACGTTTGATAATCAGTCAGCACGTCAGCAGGGTGAACAGCTGGATTACAGACGCAGTCCAGCTTGGCAGTGAGCGCGGTGAGCAGGCGGGGGGAAATCCAGTTTAGGGAATTAACATTCCTTGTCATAGTGTGGAGGAAAGTTTCCAAAAAAGCTCAGAAACCACATGATAAAATTGGTCACCATGAAAGGAAAGCTGGACCTGCAAGAAAACTTTGGGCAAAAAAGGGTGAGTGCCTCAGTAATTAGAAAGGAAGGAAAAGTGAGAATCGGTACTGCTGTGTTCAATTTGTGACCCTGCCAGTAATCAGCGGGAGACCTCCGATGACACTCTTACCCACTCTGTCTCTTCCTATATAAATGTCCAAAATAAAAATAATGAGAAGCTATCAGAGAGCCAAACCACACTTGCGCTGCGGACAGCCTGCCCAAAAAAGTGTGGCAAGCAGCAACTGGCCCATCATTTGCAAAGGTCTTTCAGGCTCTCAGCTGGGAGGTTTCATAGTGGTGTGCTGTAATCCCATGGCCTGAGAGAATAAGCCAGGATAATATCTGATTTGATTCAGCTAAAACTGCCAGAGCAGTGGCACATTCAAGCTGGTCTATTATAATGAACAGAACACATACTTCCAATGAAATATATAATATGGATGCAGTTGTAGTTCATTAAACTATGAAAATATAGCAAATATGAAGTGAAGATAATCAATTTTAATAATAAATTGGATCAAATCCTAGTAAAAATTTGATCTATAGAAACAAACAGACACTATTCCCCCCTCCCTGTTGCTACTATGCAGATAATCAATCAGAGGCATTAATGTAAATCAGTTCCTGAAACTTATCAAGGAGAAACTCATATACTAAAACCCACCAACTGTGGATTTTAGTTGTTCAGATTTGTTCAACTATTTTCGACTTAACTGAAAACTGAATGGAAATGGTGTGCAGAATATTCTGAAATATTCATTTTCCCCCCACAGAAATGGATTTCTTCAGCAACCTAAGGCTCCATGTACAGTCGCATCCTTTACTGGTATCATGTAAGATAAGAGCAGGGCAGATAGGGGCTGGTGTATGTGTTTGTGGCTGAAAAATGGGAAAATTCTGTGATGCTCTTTTACATCACGCTGTAAATGCTAATGATGCAACTGACCTCCTATCAAAATGCTGCTCAGAGGGATGTGGTACTTTTCATTCCTCAAGGCAATCGCTCTACTAGCTGGGGATACCAGACCCTGTGGGTGTACAAGCAATGTCCCTGTGGGATGGTTAAAGACCATTTTGAAAGATGATGCATTGCCCTGGGCGAGGAATTTTATCAGTGGAGTTCCCTTTTACTCATTTATTTAATTTCACTACTACCAAAAATGCTGAACTCTGCTTTGTCACCGAAAGGCTGCACAGGGGTATCGTGGCCATTCTTCTTCCCTCCTCCACAGAACACAGCAGAACTAACTGAATTGCACCTCTGGATTTCTCATGGGCAAAGAGCAGGCAAGCAGCCCTGACCAAAGAATCCCTGGCGGGCTGGAGATGGGGAAAACATAATACTTTATCATTCCCACTGGAGTGACCGAGGAGCTGCTCATACTGCAAATCGCTGCAGGTCCTATGCAAATAACCCAGTTTGCATTGCTGAGAATTAGATAGCAGTGAGCAAAAGCACCGTCTTGAGAGGAGGTGGCAGTGGAGGCCTAACCGTGCTGGAGCAAGTGTGATTGCCACTTCAGTGGGAGCTGTCCTACCTCTAGCCTTTGGTGGCAGCATTTCTGCTTCCTGGTGTCCGGAGCTCTCAGACCTTGGCTGAGATCCAGCTTATACCGAAGGAGCTGAGCGATGAAGCAGCCAAGGATCTCTGCTCATCTTGGCGGAGTCCTTCCTTTCCTTCTCATGCTGTCAGCAGAGAGCTGCAGCAGCCCGAGCCTCAGGATCTGATCAATAATCTGCACAGCAAATACATTGATCAGTCATTCAAATGCTGTATCAGGAAATTTAAGTTCAAACTAGTGGGTTATCCATGACTACTAAAAAACAGTAATGCTACTTAATTACCTCCTTATACAGACCTGCAGACCCTGAAATCCATATCTACCTTGGTGGGACACGTGCACTGTGAACTCCTCACGTTGCACGTGATCAAACATTTGAAAGCAAAGCCTATTCTGCACCAATTTGTTCGCATGCTTTAAACTCAGATTTCAGCTTATACTTGACACACAAATGCTGCCCCTTATGTTTTGCGAGGAGCAGTAATGAAGCAAACCCGCTGCGTTGGCTGGATTCATCACACATTTCATTTTAACTAGGTCACAGTTCAAGACCTCCCAACAGGGAACTGCTACTCTTTCACTGATCCTCACATTATCACATTTGATGGATGGTGAGTATTCTACTTTGAAATAATTTGCCTCAATTACTGTAGTCTTTGGTTTCCGGTTGTAGCATGTATTTGGCTGTACATGAAACAACAAAAGAGCATTGAGCTGGTTTGCTTATAGTGATTAATGCAGGGCCTCAGTAAGGTACAGTCTCCTTGCAGCTGCTAACAAAAGGACTAGGACTATATTAATCCTGAGGTCAAAATGCTTCTGATCTTGAGTGATTTTTACAGAATAAAGGTCAGATTCTAATGTGTTCTTCAAACAAAACGGTTGTTAATGTGGGTGTCTGCAGTATGTGATGTAGCATGGCGTTACAGACATCCCAGCTCAACCCGAGCATCCCCACTGCAACACAGCAAAGCGTGACACAAAGTCACTTGGCCCAAGAACGCTGCTGTATTTGTGTATAAACCTCTGTATCTCTGCATGGAGCTGACAGTCATAATCATAACCAAGGAAACAAAATAGCTGCCCTGGTCCAGACAGAAGAACTTCAGAAATGGTAATAGTATTACCCAGTGATAAGCAGCTGAAAGATTTAGCAAGCCAAATATGGTACCTTTGTGTTTTACAGCTTTTACAGTACAAAATTTTTCTTCAATTAACTTGCCTAATCATTCATGAATATATTTACCCTAGATGCTTTGCATAATCAAAAGTTCTTAAAGTTTACAGCTGGCACATTTGAAAAACAGTTACTAATATTTCAGATCACATTCCAGTTTTGCCATTCTGCTGTTAACCTCATAACGGGACAGATAATGATTTTATGAATATAGCATCCAGAGGAGCTCAGCAGGCATGATATTCTAATTTCAACATCCTAATGTCCCAATTTCAACCCAGCATGCTCCGGAGCTAGCAGCATGCATTTGTCGGAACATAAACTCTGAAATGACGTCAAAGATGGGGAAGTCTCGGCGTGAAACGAGAAGGGGAGCGGGAGCCAGCCCATTAAGGGTTACATTCAAGCAGAAGTGTCACCTGAACTGGGTAGTCCCAGCTTGCAGATAAGTCCCTCCCTATCTAGGTCTTATCCACTTCCCTCTGCTTTTGCCAAACCTGCATGAAGCAAGTACCAGACCACATGCTGGTACTTGCTTCATGCAGGTTTGGTCGCTCGATCTGAAACAAAGCTGGAGGAAAGACCCAGGGCTTCCAGAATGCAGTGAGAAGATCATCACTTTTCTGTTGCCACAGAAAATATTGGATTTCCAAGGGTCTTTTAAACCTCATTAAAATGGACTGTCATGGGCAAGAACTTGGCAGTACCGTCACTCAGCAAGAACCGCAAGGGAAGAGCTCCAAGTGGTGCACAGACGTCCACGTGCCGCTTGTATCTGCAATTGCTTCAACTTTGGGATACTAAATTAGATGTGCAATATCAATTAAAAACTTTCTATACATTTACATTCTAAAATAGTCACTTCTGATCTGGGGCTAAGAGTTGACAATGACCCACCAGATTGCTGTGTGAAGAAAGTTATGAATTACTGAAAATTCCCTCTCAGAAAGGGGGTACTCTCTCAGACATAATATAACCAAGCTTCCATGAGAGAAAAAAAAAAAAAAAAGGAGAGAGGGGCTTAAAATGTTACAGTAATTTATCTGAATAACTCATTTTGGAACCCTTTACTAGTAATACACAGAAATGTTTCTAGGCAAGTCTACAATTCCATTTAAGTACAGGGAGATTGGAAAAGACCATCCCTCAACAGTGCCCTACCTCAGAATCACAAAATCCTGAAATGAAAAAATCCCAGGAATACCCTGGGCCCCCAGTAACAGCAGGTTTCTTCCCTGTGGACATTCTTTGCTGTTTTATCCTGTCTAGCTTTAAATAAGCTAGGGATGCGGCTTCCACCATCTCGATAATCAGGTTATTTCACTAAGACATATCACGTCTTGATATTCAGCCAAGTTTCTTACCCATCATTTCACAGTCCCATTACTCCTACTTAGTTTCCCATTTATTACTGTAAATAATTTCTCTTTCAATTATTGTAATGATTATGCTGCCCTATTAGACATCAGTTAGGCAACCTCTCTGTCTGCTTATTGCATGCATTAATCTAAAAAATGGTAACATATTGACAAATGAATTTAAAGTTCTATATTTAAGGAGCAGTGAATGCAACTCCTGCTTCTGCCTTGATGCAAACCTACAACCTCCAGACAAACTCAAAGACAGCATCATGGCACAGAAATGTTCCCTTTTGGTGCCAAAAGGGCATGCGGTAGAAAATTGTGCTTAAATAAGATGTGCATTAAGTATTGAGAATACAGAGCACTAGCCCAAAAAAAAGCTTGTGGCCTCAAGTAAGAAGTCACATAAATGTCCTTCAGCAATAAAAAGCTATTGGAGAGGGACTAGGGGGTCTCTGCAGATTATAAATGGTGGAGCATGGAAAGAGAATAAACTCGGAGAAACTTTTCCTAGGGACTATGGAGCAGTAGGCTGAAAGGAGGAGAGCGGCTGGGTCTTCAGCACCCTTCCTCCCTGCTCTCCGTGCAGCCCTGCGGAGCAACAGCCTAAGAACTGCAACGCTACAAGCAAGAGAAAGCCTGAACACAGGCAGCATTTCCATTAACAAAACCTGCAGGAGTGTAGGCAGGAGTGTCATGGTAGGAACATTTTCTACACAGTTGGACATGCACGTAAACATACTCCTGCCTTTCCTAGATTTTCTTAATTTTCTGATTTGCCCATTAGCAATGGAGAAGTGAAGTAAAAATACACAATGGAGAAAAGCATGGACGAAAGCAGACACAAAAATAGAAAACTGCAAGCTTTTGGTTTCCAAAATTTAAAAGAAAAGCAAGGCTCATTAAAACTTAATTTATGAACTTTGATCCTATCTTTTTTAGCAAATCTGTAAGCCGGAAAAGTGAAGATGGAATAAAAATCAAAAAACTGTCTGGAAGACTTGGACTTTTTGATAGCAAAGCTTTCCTCCTGAAATGATCACTTCTAAAGTATGTTTTTTGTGAGATTTCACAATAGTGCTTCATTTTTTAACTTTTGTAAATATTTGTCCATGTTTTTAATTTGATTTGCTGAGTTCACATTACTTCTAGGGTAGCTAGTTATTCATAATATGAATAAAATACTTAACACAGCTGTAATGATAATGCTCCCCTTCCATATGGCTCTTGCCATATATATTTTAAAGAAATATTTGTTTTATCATTTTTATTCTTTTGATCAAATAGTCTGAAAATCAAAGAAGAAACTGTCATATTTTAAAGTGAAAGCACCCTCAATTTGTGTGTATTAGTGCACAGCACTAATTATACTAGCTAAAATCCAGGAATAGCATTTCCTCTTATAGCAGAGTACCTTCTAAATTAAATGAATGTGAAAGCCTTGTAAAGCAGAAGCATGGCCTTCATTATTAGTTATGGCATGTTATAAATATAAAAGCCTTTCATATCGTAAACTGTAAATTCTTAAATATGAAATATTAGCTTTCAACATGGAGAAAATTCTTTTATGGCAAAGTGTAAAAAGGGAAATATTTCTTGATTGGTGAGTTATATATGATTAATGTTATTTTAAATTTGCCAAAAGAATTTTTTTTCTTTCACAAAAAATTGTGAGATTTCTCACAATTTCTCTCTCTGTTTTTAATAGAATTCATCATAGCAGTCCACTACTAAGTCCTGGACACGAGAAGGCAGCCCTTCCCTTCCAGAGCTGCTCTTCTAGACTTCCTATTTTTTGGCAATCGCTGGAAGCTTTTATACCCCCAGGCTTCCAGAAAGCTCTGAACATAACCCAGGAGCCTTGCCCTGGGAACACTTCTTCAGTGATGAACATGGGGAAACCTGAGGACATCCTGCAGCATAATTCCATACTTCCTAGGGCACCAGATAGCATAAAACTGTTCTCACTAACGAGGGAAGCAGAAGCTTCCAACACATCAAATGATTTGGTGGCGAAACTGTGAGGGGAAAAGTTTAGGAGCAGTCACAGTAATAACTGAATCGATAAAGGAGTGAAGGAGATCTCAGTGCAGCCTGTTGAACAGTTCAGAGATCACATTGCTTAATCTAACATTACTACTGGTGTTAACATATATTATACATATTTATCTTTCCTTACCATAAGCCAAGAGAACAAAATCCTACAATAACATCTCATCATCTCAAACAAAGACTTAAAATCCAATTCTTGGATAAGGAGCACAAAGAGCAAGAAATTGATGTACTCCTTGGAAAACAGCCCAAACAGTGTTTGAGCTGGATACTTTAATGAAAGTATCCATTGCTACAGATTATTAGAGGAACAGAAATACAAGGTGCAAAATGCAGCACAATTCAGATGCAAGCAATAAGGCCTGTTTCACAAAGAATATGCTGAGTCCCCTGGTACAGGAGCTCCAATAACTCCGCTTGATGCTTTCAGCTCTGCAATTTGATTTCTTAAATGTTGTCCAATGAATGATTATCACAATTATAGTTGTATAAACATCACAAAAGTTTACCTGATTACCTTCAATTATCCATTCAAGTAATTCAAAGCCAGCTTAAAGCTTCAATTTAGACACATTGCAAATCTGTTTTGTGCTATGGAATCCGTGTCATGACTTAATTGAAGGACTCTAAGTGACTTCCAGGAGAACTGGATTGGATCTGCTTATTAAACAGTGAATAGCTCCCATTACTGGAATGATATTTATATACATAAGCTAATACTATCTTATTTACTAGACACACCTGATTAGGCTAGCTATAGTCATTTTGCTGCATATTTTTCCATCAACCTGTCTAAAAACCTTTCCTTCTAAATACCTCTTGCTGAAAGAGCTATTGAAGGAAACTGCAAGGTGATTCTTGTTAAATTTCCTGACTCCTCATTTTCTCCTGTGAAGAGTTCCAAAAGGAGCCAGCATTTGATGTTAAAAGAGATTAGATATTTTTAATATTTTCCTTAGTCCTAATCAGTATTTGCAACAGCATCTCAGTAGTGTACTTGGCATTTATGTATTTGATTAGAAAATAAGATGAGACAATAATTCAAAATCATTTTGTGGTCAACTTCACTAAGTTTTTCAAGATTAAGTATAAAGTCCAATGTGCATTCTTGCAGAGGAAGGAAGCTGGAGTTTAAATTCTTACTGTATGTTAAGTTGCATACTTTCTATGGCTTTCTAAGATTTTACTATCTAAGTAAAATCTTGATAGCACTCTAAAACATCTTGGGTGTTGAACCAAAGATAAAACAATAAATTATTTGTACCTCTAACTAGAAAACACTGGCATAAAAAAAAACAGTGATGTGACACTGTTTTAAAAAAACATCCTGTTAACTTAGTTTAGTGGTTGACTATATTTTGTAAAATGCTTTCCTTATTTTCTTTTTCTTTTGCAGAATATGATAAGGATTATTATTAAAAGCTTATAGCTTATTTCCCATGTTATTCAATTTTCTAGAAATCTTATTTAAAACAACATGTTGTGCCTTAAAAGACAGCAGAAGAACCCACTGCTTTTCAGGATGAGAACTGTTGAGCAGAGAATACAGGAGGATGCTCCCGTAGAGCTTCGTGCTGGACTCCCACTGCACTGTGCTGCAGGACGGAGGAATTTTGGCTCGTTAGTGCAGGGAGAAACATCTGTGGGATTAGTCTCCTCACGAACTCAGATGGAGCAAGGACTTTTTGTACTGAGAAAAATGAAAGCTCCAAATTGCTGAACACACCGCAACGTGCTGATTGCCAATCCATTCAGAGTGAAACTTCTACTCATAGAGAAGCTGTTCTGCAAGCAGGGAAAAGAAAAAGTCCTTTTAACTGGTTTGCAGTAGAATCTCACTTTTTCATATGAAATATTCACCTAGCCACAGTCAGTCTTGTAAAAGTTAGTGATTAGTCATAGAGGATGTTATTTGAGCACTGATTTTGCTTTGAAGAATATCACGCTGTAAAGCATCCAGTTAGAACCAAAACATATTTATTAAGGCCTGGAGGCAGGGACTTTTTTTCCCATTTGCTTTTATCAAATGTTTATCCTTTTTATCCCTGCCCGTTGCCATAGCAGCAGCTCTTCGACAGCCACCAGCTTCTCCCATGAATTCTTATGCTCTCCCAGCTAACAACCGCAGCGACAGCAGCTTCCTCACGGTGCTCCTGCTTCCCCACGTGTTGATTTGTCCGTTTTCCTCGGGGAGTCGGGGGTCTCTCAACGCTCTTTTCGCTTGTTCCCATCCAGGCGTTACGACAGCTTCAGCACCGGCACCTTCCTGCTGTGCGGGAGCGCGCGGCGGGCGTTCGCGGTGCACGTGCGGCAGCGGCAGTGCGGGCGCCCGGGCGCATCCTGCAACTGCGGCGTGGCGGCGCGGGAGGGCGACGCCGTGGCCGTGCTGGACGCGTGCGGCCAGACCCACGCCGAGCCGCGGCTGGACGTGCGTGGCCCCCGCGCGGCGCCCCACGTCCGAGTCCTCAAGTCCTACGGAGGCAGGAAGATCACAGTACGTGGGGGCTCGGGTGCCGCTCTCGTTGGCGCTGCCGCTCGGACAACTGGGGGTTTGGTATCTCCGAGCGGTTACGGAGGTTGCTACAAATATGTTTGGAGCCGTAAAAAGTACCGGAAAATGAGACCGAGGGAAGGAGCCGGTTAGAGGAGAGTTTAACAAACAGTAAAACAAAAATGAACAAACATCCACGGGTATTTCTTGGAGACGTCTCTGCAGATATCTCTAGAAATTTCATGAAAACTCATCTCAGTGCCAATGCTGTTGCTTGCTACTCACAGTGCAGCCATCTCGCAGTTTATTTACGCTAGGCACTACCCAAACACTTCACTTAAAGCAATTGTTTTTGCACTGCTTCTGATATAAATATTCAAAGCAAGATCACAGGTAAATAGAGTAGAATCATGGAATGGTAGAATGTGCAAGGCTATAATACATGGATCCAGATAGCTCCCAGAAGCCATGAAAATAGACTGCAAACATTGAACATTTGACATAATTTGAAGTAATTTGCCAAAAAAAAAAAAAAAAAGATAAGGCCATAATATACTTTGCAGTATGCAAAATGATGCCTATTATTTATCCAGACTGGGGAATTTTAATGCAGTTGACTGGTTGCAGTCATTGAAAGACTAAGAGTAGTTTGCACTAGGGGGCTTTGGTGAGTAGAAGAGCAGAAATTACAGCCAAGAAGATAATTTTATCCTCAAGTTGTATCATCAAGATTTATTGCCAGGAATTATTTAGAGTGTAAGCAGGTCCACAGTAGAGCNGTATCATCAAGATTTATTGCCAGGAATTTAGAGTATAAGCAGGTCCACAGTAGAGTCAGAAGGATGCGAGGGAGTTCCCATGTTTTGACTCTGTTTGTGATCTTCCCTGGAATAGATCTTGATAAGCTACTAATTGAAAGTCACTTAATTATAGAATAGAGAAAAAGCAGGAAGCAAGCTGTCATTTCATGTTGCAACTGAATGCAGTGTAATTGCAGTTTTATTACCAGAATAATCTTAGCAAGGAAGGCCCCCATCCTCATTTATACCTCATGTAAGTCTCACTGATTTCCTCTGAGCTTAAAATAAATTAGGACACCTCCAGGACACAGCTATGAATCCAGCCCTCATCCAAGCGGGAATCTGTAGGAATGGCAGAGCAATGTGCATGGCCCCACATCGCACAGTCAGGATGCGGCTCTGGCAGCTCCCAAGGTGGCTGCTTTGAACCATGTCAAGTTGCTTTCTGCTCTGTGCACGGTGGCAGCTTCCAGCAGCCAGGCCCTCTATATCTCTATAAGCCGAGTTCTCAATAAGGCTTCTTCAAAGTCCCCATCAGCAATGGTTAAATCCACGGGGGTTACAGAAAAGCTGGACACTTGTTAGGTCCTCAGTGGCAGATTGCACAGCTTAACAGGGGCAAGAAGAAAACAAAGTGTTACAGCGCTCTAAATTCCCAAAATAAATCCACACCTGCAAATACTAATCTGAACAGCACAGAGGAGTGAAACGGCTCCTGCAGCCCTGACTGCTGGATTTGCACTCAGCGTTGTGGCTGGTGTTCCTCCTGGTAGCAAAGGATGTAACTACAGAAGGCACAAGTTTACCTCAAAGAAGAAACTCACCCAGGTCTCTGTCCACAGTTTTCCTCTTATATGTTTTAAAAAAACTGAGAAAAAATAAACTAATCAAGCCATTTTAGCTTTCAGTTTGCAAATCCTATTTTAACGTACCTTGCAAAGCCAGTACAGCTAAGGTGAACATACGGCCAACGCCTTTTGAAGTATTTGGAGGACTGGTTTTACGTGAGCCATTCGGGAAGACTTTGACATGGTGCCGGCACAGTTGTGCCATCTGCTTGCTCATCTCTTCCATGGTTGGCAGCACCTCCGGCTGCTCCAAACTTTGGTGTTTCGCAGGCTCCTCTTGTGCTGCCATAGTTCGGGAGAGTCCTACTGCTGACTTACATGGGCAAATTCTGCATCTTAAAGAGAGACAGACAGACATATGGCACAAAGCACGAGCCAACTGAGTGCTGACTGACATCACTGGCCAAGGACAATATTCTGAGAAAAAGACACTTTAAATGCCCAGATCAAACTAAAGTGACTCTGAGTTCAAAACACATCATCGCCAGCTCCCACTGAGATCAGTGGGACTTGGCTGCTCAGCTCAATCAGACCAGGAGATCGCACGCAGGTAGCAACACAAAAAGTACTAGGAAGCGAAAGCGCCTAAGATTATTGTGTACTGCAGGCAAACATAAATTCTGGTAATAAAGGAGGAGGAAATACAGAAAATAAAAATGTACGTAATTAAAAAAATATAATTATAATTAAAAGGAACCAAGAGAAACAAAGAAAAAGCAATGCACACTCGTTAAATAAATGAAGAGTTTCCAATCATTTAACGTATGTTTTTAGATAACTAGAAACTTCTAATTCTGGATCAACCAAAATACTAGGGTTAGTTATCAGGATAGAGCTCTCTTCCTCCCACGCCTGATACAGATCAGCTTCAAAACCATTTTACCTGGAAAAATGTAGGAAACAAACAATACATTTCAGTTGAAGAGATTTATTCTCTTTTTTTTTTTCAGTTGGGCCACCAATCTGAAAAATCCATTATCCACACAGCTCTACTTCTTTGTCTTACCCTCAAGATTTTTTTTTGCTTTTAAAGGTCAGCATAAGCCTACCACAAGTTCTTTAATGAGAAAATTGCTTTATCCACTTTAAAACACAATCATTTTCTGGGTAATCCAGCCTTGGAAAATGAAACGATTTTTCAGAGGGAAGAAAGCTCTTTTTCAGACTTGGCAGTTTATCTAAAAGAAACAATTTCCTAGGCGAAGACACAAGGGTGGTCTTACTGTCACGGAAGTTTCTTCAAAAATTAGCTGCTAACTTACCAGTGGGAAAACTTCAGTGAATGAAATTATTATTTTTAAAAGGAAGCACTTGTGCGGACTTATGTTTGTATAAAGTTATCAGATATTAGCACCAGAAAATCTGAAAGTAAGCTTACAGGACAGCAGGAATAAATATTTATAGTGATATCTACGTGATCTTAAATCACCACCTGTGTAGCTGGCATCTTGATACTTCTGAGTACAGAAATGGGCATTTTTTGGCGCACGAAAGGCTCAGCAATGGTCTTTTCCTGCTTCTGCAGCTGCTGTTCCCCTCGGGCGCGTTTGTGCGCGCGGACGTCGGCGCGTGGGGCCTGAGCCTGACGGTGCGGGCGCCGGGCGGCGACTTCAACGGCACCCGCGGCCTGTGCGGCACCTTCGATGGCAACGGCCGCAACGACGCGCACGGCGCGGACGGGCGGCCCCTGCGCGGCCACGCGGCCCGCGAGGACTTCATCGAGGCCTGGAGGTACACGGCTCGAGTCCCCAGGCCCGCGAAAGAACGCGGTCTGAGGGAGCGTTTCTCACCCCGCCCTGGAAAATGTAGATAATTGACAATAGGGTTTGAAAATGTAGATAATTGACAATAGGGATTAATTAAGGACTTGGCATTTCCCTTGTTCTTTTATTCCTGAGCACTAATTACAATATGTGAATATAGATTAAATGTTAAATTTTGACAAAGTGTGGTAATATATGTACCATGCTAAAACTTAATATCTGCTCTACTAATGACAATGGTCATTAAAACCTCTCGCTTTCAGAAACGGATGGCCTGTAACCAACCAGGAAGCTGACTTTGTAATGTATCCCTATTCCACATTTAAATTCCTGATACTGATTTCTAAAGATACCTGCAAGGTGACCCCAGTACCAAAAAGAGACAATTTGGCTGCACAGGTTTGCTCGTGAAGTTTGGTTTGCAGATAATGGAAACAGGATGATGATGATGATGATGATGGGTTATGTTTATTTGCACAGTTAGTGCAAGATCAGCTTGAGTCCTCACACTTCCCTGTTTGGTGCAGGAAGAACAACTGCAGGAAAATTTGACACGGGTGAAGCAAACTCAAACCTTAGTCCAATGGGTTAATATGCACATTAACATGGCACTTAGCAAGCAGAAGCTTTTTGCTTGGTTCAATCCTTTAGTAACAAATAAGCAAAAAAATAGACATATTACATTTTAAAACATGGAGAAAAGCATCTACCATATTCTAGTGATGCCCCATGGGCTTAAATGATGGCTATCTCATGCCAGTTTTGACACGTAGGTAGAAATAGTACAATTCAGAAGTTAGCAGCCATTTTTAAGATATCTTAACATACTTGATATTGTGAGTAGCAGTCTGATATTGCTCATGGGAACGGAAAGGGCAACTAGTTTAGAGCAAGACCAACCAGCTCCTGCCATGCACATTGAAGGGCTACCTTGAGACCCTCGGGAGAAGCTGTTCAAAGCAAGGCTGAAAAAAGATCAGGAGCCAAGACAGAATACCTGGGAAGACAATATGAAACAGAGGGATTTTCTAGCACTTTGCATGCATGATGGGAATACTTCAGGAAATACAGAGGAATCTTCTGTTAAGTGAGAAGGCAGAGGGTGACAAATTTAGCTTTGCTGAGTCCCCAAGCAAGGACTCCTCAGAAGCCATGCCTGATTCAAAAACTGGCTGGATCGATAGAAAGGCTAAAGCTCTCTCCAGAGGAGATTGGATCAGTCTCTAATCCACCCACGGAGAAATGGCACAACAGAAATTAAAACCTGGAGGGTGATTTTTGCTGCTGCTGTTTTTAATTTCATTTTAAATAACATTTAAGGCACACAAGACTTCAGGACTCTCCAGCACCTGAAGGTAGGCTGTGTGTTTGCCATCTGGCAGATCCCTTCCATCCCTGGCTCCCTCCTCTCCCAGGCAGCTGCAGGGCTCAGAATGGCACAGATCGCCTGCAAACAGCAGCTTTCCAATGCACTTTTGACAATAAAATGATATCAGAATCTCTCAGTCCTTAACACAGCATCCCAACAAGAATTCTAAAAGACATACCTTAAGTAAGGAAGAGAAATTATTCTTACATTTTGTAGTTACCATTGTGAAAGCAACAGCAATGCTATTTGCTTTGGATTCACTATAATAGTATTCAGCTCTGTTAATCACTAGTGTATGTCATTTTTACTTAAATATTAAATATATAATATTTAGCCAGCCTCTAGTTTATGCAATGTTCCCTTAAAAAAAAAAAGACCTACTCCTGCTGCCTTTTGTTTAGATTTAGGTTTAGTTTGTGATGTGACTCTGAGTAGCAGCATATCCAGGTATCCCGAGCACTCGGAGCGAGGCAGCAGCGTGTGCAGGACGGCTGCATGGAATCTGACGTGGCCCTGACTTTTACTGCAAAGGGCAAGAGGTCATTTCAGTTCCTGAACCAACAAAATAGTTTTTCTTGTCCTACATTGTAGGAAAATTCATGCTAAATGCATAATAGTTTGTATATTTCTGTGAGCATGAAAGCCTTCCTGTCATATATCACTGCATGTGTTGTACCTGCACATTGTGAAAATGGATTCACAAAGGTCTGGGCTCATATTTAAGGAAGAGAAATTGGATCATTTTGCCTCTGTCACTGCAGTTTTTTTAAAGTTAGGATTGTATCTATGATCAAAATAATAACATCATGTATTTTCAATATATGCTGGAAAATTTGAATAATTACATTTTTTACAAGAGAATCTAGTACCTGACTTCAAAATGTTTGCAAATGTTTTATTTTTTCCTGAATCCTCTACATTCTGGCTGTAACATACACATAGGAAAAAAAAAAAGAAAAAAAAAGAAAAGCCAAACTTTTGGTGATATATCCAATTTGTCTGGAATAAAGCACTGCCACCTCTTGGGACAAGAAAGGTATCTTCTACAAAATTCTAGGATTCTTCTTGTGCCATGCAAATAAGATCAATCAGAAATCTTCCACTCATGAGGATTCCAGAGAAACTTTAATCATGTTTGTTCAAACTAAACTCTCTAGAAGTTTGTCCATTATTAAAGTTGGACTAAAATAAAAAGGGAAAATACCATCTTACCTTATATGATACCCTAATTCTGTGATCAATAGAAAACTTCATGTGAAAAGAAAAGCTCAAAGAAAGCTCTGTTAGAAGAGCAGAACAAAATAAAGTAGGCATAAAATTTTAAAAGGAATAGTGCTCCAAACCTTAGAGGAAACACTGTGTAATTAGAGTAAGGGTAAATCGATACAGATGATTTCATAATGAAGTATTTGAAACAAATACATCTTCTTAGTCATTCTCCGTATCAGGAATAGCCCCATCAGGGACAAATCCTAGGCGCTACTTCATGTGTAATATGCAGCGAGTAACCTGCAGCTTAAAAAAGTTTTGTGAAGTTAAAAGTAAGTAAGTCACGCACTCAGGCAGAGGGCCAGCAAAGCACTTAAGCATCTGCTACCAAATGGTCTCAGTGGAGTCCTAAAAAAATACATAGGACAACTCAGAAAGGACAGTGCAAAAGAGACTAAAGAAAACAGAGTTTAAACTTATTAAGTACTTGCTAGACTGGGAATGTATACATTCCCCAGAGTCAAGGAAAGAAAGTTTACCTAGCAATGTATACCAATTTGTTGAAAGTTTCTGCTTTCTAATCTCTGATTTTAAACCAGAATACCACCAGGGAAGAGCTTATTCGACAGGACTCCTGCACCTTCTGAAGGGAAGCACAGGAAAAAGTACTGCAGATGTCAGAAGGGGAACACCAAGTCCCTGCACTCGGTAAACACACTGAGCACCTTGCAAAATTCCTTCCCTCAGTCCTTTGGCTGCCATTATGAAAATGTGGATTATACTTCTGCAATCCCATATCTAGATGTTACATCAGAATTTGTCTCTCACCCAGAAATAGAATCTACTTTGGGAAACAGGAAATCACCGCCCAAGACTTTTCATCAGAGGTACCTGCCGAAATCAGTCAAAAAGCGACGTAGCTCTGAGCACCAATTAAAGCCACTCACACACATTTCCATGAAACGCCAGGAATACAACAGTTTCATTAACTTTACTAAATCAGCAGAAAAACTACAGAGAGCCAAAAGACAAGACAGCTATTATGAACACTCATCGTTTTACCCGTTGCAAAGGCCAAGACAAACAGACTCAGGGAGCTTTGCGTACTTTTTCCCAGAGGACTACTTCGAAGGGAGCCGGACAAAACTTCCACTGGCATGGCCTACTCCTAATGGTCTAACCTATGCTAAAGCTCTGGAGATCTGCCACCAGATCCTTGCAAATTCCACCATTGGTTTAGCATGTAAAGCCATCCTTGGCAAGCAAATGGATGAGGCTATTGATATGTGTCTTTCAGATCTGCAACTCAAGGATGATGTGGCCTGGGTAACTGCACTGATACCCTTTTTGGAAAATGAATGTGAAAGAAGAGTGCTAGGAAACAGAAGTAGAATATTTCAGGTAGGAAACCAGCCATCTGCTAGCCAGCAAGAAATCCTCACCGTTCTCCGATGTCCTGCTTTCTGTAACGGCAACGGACAATGTACAGACCTGGGCTGCCGGTGCTTTGAAGACCACAGCTCTTACGACTGTAGTATTGCCAGAAGTAAGTAGAAAATTCTATTTGTTCCTACTTGGCTTTCTATGGTACTACAGTTATTAGGTAGAACATCTGCACAAAGTTGTTTGCTCTTCAAACAGCAATACCAGTAAGTTATTTGATGAATTAGTAATCAGTTTTTGACCTTGAAGAGTATCTGGTTGGATGATCCTCCACTTTTTTGCCTCAATAACTTTTTAAAAATGGATTTTACAAGCCCCTTAGCAAATTGGTTTTGCAGAAGTGATTTTCTTTACATCTGATCTATCACTGGCATGCCAACAAGCAAGCTTCTGACAAAAATGAGGGTCTTTCTTACCTTGTGGTCAATATTCATGTCAGCCGTGTACAGATACTCCTTTTTTTTTTTTTTCCTGATCAACGGAGAATAACATCTGAAAATGAGTTTCAAACACTATATTTCAAACACTATTAGTAAAAAAAACAGTGACAAAATGAACATGTAACCTTTTCAGAGACATAAATAGCTATAAGACATATTTGAACTTCAGATTTGTGCACTCTACAGACCTGATTCTCCAAACAGCTATGGATCACCTTATGTTTAAGCTGATAGACATCCCACTAGATTTGTTTCTTCTCTACACTTCAACCTCCTAATGTATAAATCCAAATATGACTATTCACAGTGCTTGAAACTAAGCACGTATAAATGTTAGCACTCATTTAACAAATTATGCCCTGCATCAGCAAACCATATAACCTTATGCTTAAAGTTAACAGAAAGGTACTTAAGGCTCAGATATACAGCTAGGATCCTGCAGCTTAATGAGTGACAGCATTTCAGCTAAGCTGAAGTGACAAGACACCCTCTCATTGCCCATCCTTCTGTGGGGGAAACTTTTTTCTGAGATGCTTAAGCAAATGGATATTACTTTGTGTTTAGGAAAGGTAAAGCTCATATATTTATGGTCATTCACTATGACTTAGCTGACACATCAAAATCTCATTAAGCCCCAGGAACCCAGCTGCACATCTGATACTTACAATGCACTTACTAGTAGGCCAGGATTACCCCGGTGCTTCAGAATAAACATGTTCCGGTGTGCTGATTTAAAAGCACATAGCATTTGCTTTTTGTTAATGATAGGCTAAACTTTACAGGATAATTCCGTAGATCTGGAAAAATTCTCTAACTCATACAGAGAACAACTGACATCACTAACTGAAAAGCGCTTTGAGCAATCTTGTAATAATTGTCCAATATAGAATTCAGGGATTTGGGCAGGGGAGCTGCTTAGACCAGATTTTACATTTTTATTATCCTCAGCAGAGAAGGCAGTAGCTCTGAGTCACTGCTTAGTATCCCCTTTATTTTTTCCAGCAGAGAAAGCTGCAGTGGATGCTCTTTGCTTCAGCAATGCTCTCTTTTGGAAGCCTGCTTATCAAAGTTCAAAATACATGAAATTATTTCCTCCAGCTTTCCAAAGAGCCTCACTAGCGTTGCTTCTGCAGAGGCGGTGACTTCCCCTAGCTGGCTCCCCTCTGCGGCCCTAGCAGCCTAGAAACACCTCTGCGAGCTCCCCGGCGCCCGGCTGCAGCCGTCCCTGCGGCTCGCTGCTCCTGAGGCCGGGCACAGCCACGCGGCAGCGGTTAGGAGAGGAGAAATTCCACTCACGGCTTGCAATGTTGTTGGGAACTGGACGCGAGTTCACTAGTGTTGCCATAAAATTAATGTTTGCATCTTCAGCGGGGCTCCTAACAAAATGCAAAAGGCCCTTGTCCAAAGCTCCTGGGCACCTGTCTCAAAATTACAAGGCACGATCTTATTTAAAAAGTGAAAGTCTTGTTCTTTCTATCACACTGTAAATAACTATATTACATCAACTTAAATACTGTCTACATTCATAATCAGCTATAAACAGCTACTTCGCTTTCTATCCGTGTCTGTTTAGCCCTTTACAGCAATATAACCCAGCTATTGCATGTGAAGGGGACCTTATGTGCTATATAGGCAGCACCACTCATTTTATTCACCCAGCCAAAAGGTACTTAAATGGCTAAAATGTTCCATATATGCTGTATACAATGGCTTAAAGGCATCTTTTCAAAGCCCTCTCTGTGTGATACTGCACATTTTCTAGCTGCAAATAAGTACTTGTATTTCTAACTACTACTTGCAAAACATTTTCTGTGGACATAAGCCGTAAGTGCAAATATTATTTTTTATTTAAGAAAACCAACAGACCACATTAATAATTACTACCCAAGAGGAGAAGAATGCTCTCTAGATGGCTTCTAGCTAGATGAGTAGTAAATAAAAGAAATAAATAAACAACAAAAAAGAAAAAATTGCCATTTTGAGACATTAGCACATTTCTCTCTTGAGGATGAGCCTGTGGCATAACTCTCTGATGCGCAGACACTCCTTCCCAAGGGTGTACCTGACCCCGGGAACATTTAACATTTGTTTTTCCTTTTTTTCTGCCATACTAGTGAGATTGTCTGCTGCCCTCCCATCAGCAGCGAACTGTCTCCAGAGATGAAAGACAAAAATCACTCATGGCACATTCCACCCCTGAGCACTCAATGGCTCTTACAGGTTATACAGCAGAGAAATGTATGGAAAAAGCATTAGAGTGGTGCAACAGGCTCTTAATAAGGCTACTGTAATTAACTCAATTGCTAAAATCTTCTCTGCACCATATAGATTTATTTTTTCTATTTATTATCTATACATCAGCTTTTACATAGCAAAACCATAACATGCAGCACACACACAGGTATGTTCCCCAACCCAAAGAACCCTCTGAGATGCCTTCCGCATGAAAATAAAGAAACTACAGAGAAATCGCTACTTCCCAGTCATTCTAAATCAGCACTTAGCAATACACTGGTTTCCACATCCTTAAAACTTGAAATAGTTGCAAACATTTATTCAAAATATTTCACAATCTGTTGCTCATTAAAATGAAAAAAATTGCTTAGACAAATATAGCTGGTGCTTAAACAAATATAGCTGAAAAAAATGTCTACTGACAAATGAAAAAAAAATCCATCAAAATACGGAAAAAAAATCTCAATTGTTTTAGAGTTTGCTTGCTAAAGAACGCATCCTTTCAAGTTAAAAAACAGAGTTTTGTTTGGCTGGATTCAGTTTGACTTTTCCCCCAAAAATGAAAACACAAGAAGTAAAGAGGATCCATTTCCTAACCAAATTTACCTGAAACATCACTGTATTTACAAGATCGGAACAATCTGGACAAAACTTTCTGTAATATGGGTTCCAAAAGCAGAAAACACTTCAAAGAGTAAACCTTTGCCTCTGCTTTATGCTAGGCAGCTAATTGGTGCCTTACAACTCTTCCCCAAGCATGTTCCCAAAACAGTCCTCAAGTCTTCCAGTGATGGATGAGGGGGGACAATATTCATTTCTGCTAATGTTAGTAATAACAGTTTGAAGACTGTAATCATATCAGTCCCTGAAAGAGAAGATTTTCTTTTAGTTTGGGGAAAATAGTATTGAAAATTAACTTCTCAGTACGTTCAGTGGATACTTGCCAAGTTTCAGCAAAGACCAATGATGAAAGCTTTCTCTTCTCTTTTACTGACTTCCGAGTGTTTGATCTTACATCTGAATAACTCTTTTAAGGTTATTCTCAAATGTGTAGCATGCACATGTGTCAGAAAACACCTCTTCACATAAATACCCTCAGAGGACCATAATCATTATTAAAAACTGCTGAGGTAGATCTGGGTCTAAATCTATTCATAGCATCTCATATATTTCTTTGCCCAAGTAATGCTCCTTTTTCCTCAAAAGGCTTTGGGTTGTCTTACCACAGACTCAAATTTGGTTCTAAATCCTGATACGAAACATGAAATCTCATAAAGAGGAATTAACAAAAGGAAGTGTCTTTTAGGGTCCATTTCTCCTCCTCTCCCAAACCAGCTGGAAACCAATTAATGCCAGGTTGATGAAACATACTTAATTTGCAGAACCTTCTCCTTCAGAATAAGCAAAACACCAACTGTAGAGAAGCTGAGCAAAATCTGCAAAAGAAGCTCGGGTCAGCATTAGTTGTGGACAAGCAAAAATGTCCCCAGCCTAGAATGAATGCATGTGATCTGCTATATTGAGCGCCATATATTGCAGACCACCAGATCAGATTGAAATATTCCTTTCCTATCTTTATATTTAAAAATATGGAAAATGAGTACCTATAAAGGAACCTGATCTTGGATTTGCAATATAAAGCAGATCCAAATGTCTATCCACAGGTCACATACCCTAAAATGAGGAATAAAATCTTAGTTATGGTACTCCAGTCCCTTGCCCATTATAATACTCAGAAAAGGTCAGCTAGTTAATGCAGTAGAGTCAAGGAAGACATAACCTTCAAAGTAAGCTTCATTGTGCACTGTTCTTCATTTTGGAATGTTATTCACAGCATTTTGTAAAGATATTTGCTTGATTTCTTTTTTTATTTCACAGGCAGAAATTTTCCCTATACATGGATATTGTGTAATTTGCAGGGAAAAGTGCTACAGCACCATGAAACGATGATGTGTTTCTTAAAGAATATTCCCGAACCTGGAAGTTCTCAGCATTGTTATGTCAATAAAGCCAGACTTCCACACTAGGAATTAAAACGGAATTAAAACAATCTCAGGAATAAAGCTGTATGTTCATGGGCCAGCTAAGGCAACATTTAAAGTCTATTGTTAGGAAAGTCATTATAGAGGAAAAGTTACATGAGTAATGAAGGAGAAGGAAACTCCTTGTTCTAGCCATATATTTTCCCATTAGCTGCAAAACAAATCTCCATCTCATTTCCTCAGATTGGAATTATATATGTGAATTAAAACTCCCCCAAGATCAAGGAGGCCATCAACATAATTCAAATATCTTCTCCAAGGTCACCCAACCTCAGCTATGCTGCCGATATATAATAATGTATTCTGCCACCAGTTTTAACCAGCATAGAAAAAGAAAGGTGGCCAGGCAGTATTTTTAGGGATCAGAATAAAACTCATAACATATTTAGGATAATTTAAAATGAAAACATGTAGGAATAGAGAAGATGCAAAGTGCTACTTGCAGACAGACTCACGCCTCTGCACAGTTTCATTCCAACAAGGAGCTGTCCAGGTGGCCACAGCTATAATTATCCTCAAATGAAAACTGCAATTTGGAGTTGAAAGGCACCTCTGAAATTTGGCAATGCTCCAGAAGCTTAGACTTTCTTAATGTTGCTTAACATTTCATAAAACCCCCCAACACCTGTATAAGGTGCTTAAAATGTCATTACCACCTGTAATTAAATGCAGAATCCAATTACCACAGATAGCAAATCAGGTTGGTGCTTACGATTTGTATATATTGACCATGTTGATTATAAAAAAGAACCAAGACCAGTAAAGCACACATAGAGCAATGTAATATGCAGATTGTATGAAGCTCTAAAGAGCAATTACAAGATAAAAGGTAATGAGGAATAATAAGGACAAATTAGTTTCAGTGAAGTAATGACACTTGAAGAAGTTTAAATTTCTATGTGGAATGTTCTGGAAAAATTATAGCTAGTAAAAAAAACCCAGAGCTAATAAAAAGTACTGTGAGATGATGAAAAGTTAATGCTTACCTAAGATGCTAAGGAAGATATCACTGCTGTAACACTGAGTGGGTCTAATTCAGTATTGCTGTTAAGAAGTTCTTTGAATTCAACAGCTTTTTTAGGGCTATGAACCACAGGCAAAAGGTCTCTTCTGCGCATTTACAACAGCAGTTACATGAATTGCACTGTGTTATTCTTAAAATGAGCGTATTGATCATTCTGAATTTAATCATGCTGCTTTGGGTTGAGTCTTGTTCACATGCTGTAATTGAATAATATTCATGAGAAAACACAAATTACTTGGAAAAAAACCTCTACTAAATAACAACAGCATGGGTCAGTTATGAAAGTTGTCAAGGAATGAGGCTTCAGAATAAAGATGTTATGCACAGGCAAACATCTAAAACATTCTGATAGCTCAAATCACTCATAAGAGCTGAGAATGAAATAGGTATTAGAGAAATCTCACTCTACATTAATTTGCTTTATTTTTTATGCTTAATTTCTGTTTTATAGGGCAAAAACATGAGGGCGACATTGATAGACAAGTGCTTTGAGATTCTCTGATGCAAGGGGACAGAGTATTTTATTTCTTCAAATCAAACATCTGCTTTTGAGATTTTGTATGAGAATATATTCACTTTGAAATAAATAGGGTCCTCCCTCTTCTATCAATTCAGTGGCTTTTAAATTCCAGATCATGGTGCCATGATTATGTAAGGGCCATTAATCCGTCAAGTAAACACACTTTTTGGCATGTGTAATCTGTAGTTTGTCGACATGATACATCACAACAGCTCCAGAGGAGCCTTTATGGCATATTGGGTCAATAGAATTCGCCATGCATAAATTAGACTATATGAAGCATACTAGACTTCTCAAAGAAAAACATCTAATTTTTTAAATCTCTAGGGTACCTCCACAGAAAAATACTACTGAACACTTGTACGGGTGGTAGATTGTGCCTCTGGTTTCAGCCTGAAGTGCTGCTGCAACTGGAGCTGCAGTGAAGATTTACAGCATTTCCTGCCACCACATATCTGTTAAAACCCGAGCTATTCAAAATTACGGAATTTCCATCTGATCGTCCTCACAGGAATTGACAATTTTTCATTCATTTGTTTCTTTATATAAGTATAGTAAACAAGCAAAGCCACAACCCAGCTTTGGGCTAATTGGGCAAATCATTTCACCTGGCAATGAGGAGTCAATATCTTTAACAATAAACTGTATCAGTTTCTTAAGAAGGCATCTCAACACAGAAGTCAAACATATTTGTAAGGATAGTGAACACCATAGTAATCACTAGTAAGCCTTTTGGAAAGAGAGAGAGTGCTATTACTATAAAACACTGAAATTATTAATTGGGCATTATTCTTTGAAAAACTTCTTCAAATAATAAGTCACTGGACTTAGTTTACCTCCTCATTATAATGGTTCCACTGACTTAGATGGACTTAGTATTAGCAAAGTCATAGTGACTATTGCATTGATGCAGTCTATATTGAAAAGAAAGTCTGGTCTCTTTTGACTAATTTTCCTTTCTTTTTCCCTTCTCTCTTATTATTTCCTGCCTTTTCCATTCCATAATTTTGGATTTTCTTATCTATCCAAAAGCAGAGGATTTAAAAATTTCCTGTGCCTGGACAGATCTGTTTCCATGTTGCCCTGAACTGGTATTTGTTCAATTAACAACTGATGGGCAGTAAAGCAGTAATTATTACAGCAATTCAGACCTTAACTGTTTTTATGAAGTACATTTTTCTTCAACAACAAGTTCATAAAGCAGAAAGCACTTCATGTAGACCTCTATATGCTGCTGCTACATAAAACCTGTTTAATATGCTGCTTCCATTCTACTAGGATTGGGTTCTTTACATTGTGCTTAGAGACATTAAAAATATGATTTTTTTTCTTTCAAGAGGACTTCATAAAACGTGAAGGGTCCTATTCATTAGGATATCTAGATCTTCCAGAAGAGGTTGCACGCAGTTTGTAAAACCTTTATTTTGAGAGATGGTGTCGCTACTTAATATAATTTTTTTCCTCAGTTTACCAGATGCTCTTGAAAAAGAGATAAATATGAAAATTCATATGGGATCATGAAACATCCTGGTTTCTTTTCAGTTATTCAGCTTATTCCCAATTAAACCAATTAATGATTTAATATTGAAAGGAAATTTAAATATCATTTTTAAATGCTTATTTACAAAACACCATTTCTTACTTCCAGCTAACTACACAGGAATGGTCCTCATCTGAGTTAACTATAATAATTGTAATAATTATTTTGAAAGTGGGAGCTTATCCATTTCTGAAAATACCACTGCTTTAGAATGAACAATTCTAATAACAAAACTCTAGCAGATAACAATATAAAAATGTTGCTGCATGACAAACATAAAATTTGAAAAACAAATACAGTTAAAAGTTAAAGAAAAACACTGTGAATCCTGTCTAATCTGCAATCAATATATTCTGATAGTTATTTTGATGTGCATATTCTGTTCAGTATTGATGGAGACAGGGTTTTTTTTTCCAGTCAAATAAAACATATTCCAGCCTAGGAGTTGCATTCCATTCCTAGGAGTTTTGTGGGTGATTCCCAGGGACTGACAAGCTTCATGTCATTTTTATAGCTTTTCTTTTCATAGCAATTTTAACTTTCTTTTTTTTATGGTGAAAATGTAATAAACACACACTTCTGAAAGTAATGTATTAACTCCCTATTCTTTCCATTTAGAGCACAGGCCTGGCTGAGCTAGAATAGGGCTATTAGCTTGATAGTTACAAAGCCAATAGAAACTGTATTTTAAAACGATATCAAATCCTCATGATAAGGGACATGGAAGTTTGCATGCTCGGTGATCCATACTATTGCTTGCAAATCAGATCAGGGAGATCAGGCTTTTCTGCTGATCAGTTTACTTGCTTAATGCAAAGCAGTGAAAGCGGTTCAGTGAAACATGAAGCTAAACAAGTCCATTTTCTGAAGTACAGAATTAAATGCTGCAAAAGTTTATAGAATTAAAGGTCTCATTTAAACTGACCAAAGCCTGACAATTTGGATGCATGCCTGCTTTATATCCTGCTGTTTGCAGGCACTGCAGGAAATTTCTGCCTTAAATCTTGCTAAATCCAAAACAAAAACAAAACCCTGTGCAAACAACTCCCTTCCTCAAGTACACATACACACCCCAAATAATAAATCTATGAGTTAAAAATTAGAATTAGAACTTTAAAATGTCTGATTTAAACTGATCGAAGCCAAAAATTCCATGCAGGACTGCAACTTCTTATATTGTGCTTTACGAAGGGTTTACAGCAGTATAAACAATCCATGGTCTCCCAGCATAGAGTGGCCAAACAATTATGAATAGAGAACACATTCATAATAACCAGATCTTATTCTAATTCAGTAACTGCAAAGATGGGGAAATGGCTGCAAACCATCGATTCTCCACTCGCGTGGACATGCAACTCATGATGGGGCCCCTGAGCTCCATCCTGCATCTCCCCCTGCACTCCATAACTGCAGTTATTAATACAAAGCGCTGCTGCCTCTGGTCCTGCTCTAAAGTGCCTTCAGGTGACTAAAACTGAGATCTGTTTTGCTGTGTCAGTAAGCACTGTGAATGTGTAAGCCGACCTTAAATTTTACCACCTACCAAGGCCACTGAAAAACTAGCCAATATTCTAGGGCTAACAACAACCTCTTCATTCCCTTCTATCGCTACCATAAAGTGCTAGCAAGCCTTTTAAAAATAGAGCAGATCAAACAGACACAAAATGTCACAGTAAGCTTTTAAAGAAAAAATAAGCTACCACATTGCTGCAGAACATGGTTGCTTTGTGGCACAGCGCTTGTCCCTTTCTTGCAGGTGGCGAGTTAAAGCACTTGCAAAATGCCCTTTCTGCAGGGAAACACCGGTGGCTGATTTGTTGTGGGCACACCACAGGGTTCAATAAGAAGTTGGGAGTTGGGGTCTGTTAACAGGCTAGGTAGGGTAAATGGGGATTTAGGCATACAGTACATTAACATGAGAATAATTTCAGGACAGATGTTAATGTCCCTGCTAAAATCTCACATTCTGGCTAACTTTCTTACCTAGTAAGGGCTATCTAAAATGCCCCCTCATTTGCAAAGATTCTCCATGTCAGCAACGGGACATAGGTCCATATTTAGGCACTCTGGCAAACAGCACTTCTTCAAGAACTACATTTGGAACAAAGAGACTCTTCTTCTAGAAGGCAGGTTACAGAAGTCAGGACAATGATGCACAAAACCCCTGGCAACCTGCATATATTGTTAATACTTAGGGAGTATTTTCAAATGAGCTTTGGGGACATGTGCAGAAGAAAGAAGTGGAATACTTGTGTATTCACATGAAGGAGGCAGATCCAGGCTTGTTCCATCCATGCTGTGAGGTAACTAAATGTCAGGCAGCTCCAATCCAGAAGCTCCATAGCGGCAATAGCAGGATGTCTGCCGACACGCTGCAAGCTCTGGCACAGCAGCTTGCACACACAGTGATGCAATCCAGAATAAAACAGCCTTGCAACCAGCCACATGAGGATACAGCAAAGTGAGCTTGGTCTGTTTGCATTCACCTGCTCCTAGAAAACCTAACTCCTGCTTGACAAATATCTTACTTGACAATTAACATGGACAATGTTATTTTTTGCTTCAGCAAAGCTGCAACCATTTCCAGCAGCATACAATTTGTTTCGCATTCCTGACAGGCTGCTTATTTATCATCCAAATCAAGGAAAACTGGGCAGTCCACTTCCTTCTCTTTGTTTTGACAACTTCTTCCAGTTTCAATTTCTGGTCTGAGAGTACTCATCCAAAATTATATATGTGATTTCAAGCACTGCATAAAAATGTTCAGTGTGCTAGGATATAATTCTAATCAAAACTGGAAAGTGAACATGAGCTGCATCTAACCACTAGTAAAACTTCAGTAAGTTTAGTTTCACAATATACAATTTTTTCAAATTTCATTTTACTTCTAAGTCTGTGCATACATATTATTTACATGATAGATATAATGTCTTTGAGACTGCCACCTTTTGCATTTGGTAGAGACTGGTTAATATACACCAAAAACAGCAGAAAGAAGAAAAGACAAACAGAAAACTGTGTTAAAAATAAACCCCTAAAATTCCTATGTCCATTAAATATGATTGCTCACCTTCAGAAACATTCAGATCAAAACTAATGGCCAGTGTTGAAAACAAAGCCAATTGTGTTTACTGTTCAAACTGAGGTTTAAAGCCTGAATTTTAGTATCATTTTAAAAAAATAGTTATACGTTTATTCTTCATTTTCTGCCTCTTCTTCTTTTTTCTCAAAATATTCCCTAGAAAAGTCCTTTGTAAAAAAATGTGTATGAACTGCACCACTTACCATGTCTTTAGCTGACCAGAGATAAAGCAAGGGAGAATTTTATTAAATATGATCTCCTACACAGCAATACTGCTTATTCTTCCCTTTAGAGAACTCCCAGATGGACATGCTTTGAAATAGCAAAGACTGTGGTAACAAATAAAAAGCTTATTGAAACAAAAACATAGTCCCCTCCTTCCTCTTCTTCATCAAACTAGAGGAAATATATGATACACATATTTCCTTTTACAACCCCACAAGAAAAAATCTCATCTTCATCCTGATTAACACACAATTGACAAGCCTTGAGAGAAGATATCCAAAAAGGGTCCCATATATTTTCTATTAGATTTAGATTTAGAAAAATTTAAAGATCCTGCATAAAAGCGTGCATGGGACAGCTTGAGTGAAATAAATCCCACATACCATGCTGCTGCTGTATGTCTTTTCAAAAAGCATTGAGGCTGCATAATTTTGCTTTTGCCCTGACCCAACACTATTGCAGCAGTGTCGAGATGTACACAGAGATGTAAGCAAATCCTGCAGGAAGCGTGCAGGGCTCATGGATAAACAGCAACCCAGAGCAGCGTTGCTAAAGAAGGGATGCATGAACACATTCCTGCCCTGTCACTCATATCCAGGTTATGAGATTTTTCCTCACACGCAGAAGCTCGAAAATCTGAAATGATGATGAAAATTTTAATGCAAGCTGAGCTACCTCAGTACTAGTGGGAATAACTATTAAAATCTTATGAAAAACATAATGAAGCATTTTTTTTAATACACTAACCACAGAAGATGGCAATTTATCAAAACCATTTGCTACATCTGACTAATAGTTTTGTACATTACAGGAATTCACAGCTAACAGATGAATGCTGATAACCTGTAAACTATTTCTCTTTTTGTAAATATAGCAAATGCCCAACAGCATTGCTAATACTGCGGCAATAAAATCCTTAACAACAACAAGAAAAAGAAATACTAAAAACATTTCAGGAGCATAAAATAGGTCTTTTCACAGTTTTTCACCTTTATGTTTCCTTCCTTCCTTTCTTTGGGAAAATAAGTGCCACACAGCTATGTGTTACGGGCTGCAAGGTGGTGGGATCACAATGTTTGAACAACATTCATCCTCCTTACGGCCTAAATGGCAGAGCCCTAAAGGAAGAGCAAGGTGCTGTGGACAGCTATCAGCTAAAGGCATTTTGCCTCTTGAATCAGAGCTCAGTGAAAGTGCTATTAAAATATTAGGCAATGCAGAGCTTCTGTTGTAAATAAGCAACAGCTCAGAGAAAAGTGACGGGCAGTATCCTCATGCTGGTGCACGATGTGCCTCCAATAACTCCCAGTTAACCCACTTCTAACAAGTACCATTCAATAAACAAAATGGGAATATTCTGCTTTGTATGATAGGGTAGAAAATCATGATGTCTTCTCCTGCCCATAAGATCTATAAACATTGGCAGTGAAAATACAAAAACATGATCCTGCCTGACTACAGCTATGACACAGGACTATTAGAGATCTTCTGACAGACTGTTGTTATGCAAATACCTACGCTGATGTAAAATATCCCAGATATGCCCAGTTATGTTTTTGCTAAAGATTTGAATTCTGCAACTGAATTTAAATTTGATTCTGTAAAAATAATCCCAACATGATGGCCACAGGCAATTTTAACAGCTAAAGTGCAACAGCAGAAAAATGAAACTCTACCTGAGAATCATAAAGCATTTTTAAAACATTAATGGGTGAAAGTCAACCTTGCAAGGAGGACAGCACAGGCCATACATCACTTAAACCCTACTTAAGGCCTTAAAATACAGTTTGAGACTTAAATGGTGCACAGCATTTGTGCTGACATTGTGCAGAGCTGTGTGCCCATTAATGACTTAACCCTCACATGCAAACATCCCTCTGAGCACTGTTAGTTTTGTTACACACACTGGTTTTGACAAAAGGAATGTCTTTTGCAGCATTATTTCATATTATGAGGAGTTCAGTGGCAGGGTCATCTTAGCATATTTCCACTCCCTACTTTCATGCTTCTCTGCCTTATGGCAAACTATATTTTGGGCCTGGTTGCAAACTGAGTCAGCAAAAACTGAAATTGCCTCTGAAAACCTTTTACCATGAAGCCACAACACAAGTTAATTAATTACATGAGCTCTATACCACTCTACGATAAATCTTGCAATCCTGTGTGTGCAGGAACATTATTCAGCAGGAGGTTGGCTGCTCACTGGGAGGTTTCCTGTTAACTGCTCCTGCTCCTCTTCGGGGAAGCTTGCAGGGAAGCAAGGAATACTGAGAAGAATTAAGCCAAAACAAATCCCCACTGTACAGAAAGGAAAGGAAATAACAAGAGCAATTCTGAGGAAAAGAAGGGTGCATTCTCTAAAGCTCTGTATCTATCTCGTCCTTCCAGAGCACACTTTGGAAATCACAGGCTTAGCACACGGGGGCCTCTGCGATATTCGAGTCTCTGACTGTAGCAGGATCCGGGTGTTTGGCCTCGGCTTCAAAGATTCTCACAACCTGCACTGCAAGGTCACCAGATTAATTGTAAGCATCTTCCCGCGGGTTCATAAAGTATTGATGATGTAGTCCAACTTTGACATGTTTGTATCAAAGTCTCCCTCCCTGAATGTACTGAATGTCACCATCTCTCATGGTGGCAGCAGGGCACAAATACGTTTGAACCCCACTGCCCACAGGCTCGCTACGAGCGAGGGGAGCTGAAGCGGCTCGGCCCTCTCCAGGACTGGTTCCGAGGAAGTGCAAAGCTATGTATTCCTGCCAATTTTCTCTGTGGGGGTTTGTTTAACTCTTGTTTGGTTCAGCTACACTGTAGTTCAGTGAAGCCTGAAATCACAATATTATTTCTCATTTTGTGCATCTGGAATCGGCACGCTTGGTTGTTTTTCTAAATGTATTTGAATGCTAAGTGTTATAGTTAAATATAAAGTATAAGGCTTCCCCAGCACAGCTACTGCATCTCTTACTTGAATGTTCTTAGTCATAGTTAAATACTAAGTCAGAAGTTTTAATGAGTATTGAAATGATCTTGTTGGGCAAGAGTGTAATTTTATTACAAGCTGCCACACACAGACAATTCTAAGATGTTGAATTATTTGCTGTAAGGATGCTCAAATATAGAGTTGGATGCATCTCATAAATCTACTTCACAAAAGTTCAGCCTGCATCCCACATACTGAGACCCTTGCCCACTGCAGCCACTGAGCACTCCATCGGGCCTGGCTAAGCAGGGACATTTTGTGCAGCTGATCTCGACACACAGCAGCTGAGTTTCTGCACTCCCCTTCTGTTTTACTGCAGCATCTCAACGGTGAATGGATATCAAGAGAGCAAGAGACCACGAAAGCAGATTTTCTCAGCTCTAAGGCCGTGGACTGCCAGATTCCTCTGCTGAACGTCACAGGGATGGAGGCTGTGCACTTCGTGGCTGGTGACGAGCCGTTCGCACGATGGCAAGTGAAAGTAGGAGTTTCTTATGTTTCTAAGAAATGATGTAGAAGGAGCAAATCAGTTGTCATGGTAAATCAAAATGCAAAGCACAATTCTTCCCTTCAGCATTGAAGATGGATGAAGAAATACTTATGTTAGTGGCATGCAGTGAAAACAAAAGAAAACAAACAAACAAAAAACACTCCAAAACAAAGCAAAAGGAGTTAAAACCAGATGTTTTTATAGGCAATCTGAAAGCGCAAAGTGCAATCACTTCTCCAGGTAATTGCCCGAGATGGATGCGGTCAGACCAATCAGTTGCCAGTCACTAGTTTCGAGGAGCCCCGGCTCCGGGCGCTGGGTGGGTGGCAGGTCTCAGCGGATCCTCCTCGGTGCTGCAGGGAGGACTGTGCACACGCGAGGAGCAGGGCGCCAAGCACCGAGGGGCAGAGCTGCCACAGTCATGGGCGAGAGCGGCCACGGCAGAAGGTGTGTGGTACCCGCTGCACTCAGCCTCACCTGCCTTTGAGCCCCTTTGCTCAGACAGCGATAGTTACTTACTACATGTTTACAGGAAACCAGTGTCTTATTAAACCTGCTGCTGGTCCTATTCTCAGTCTACAAGGCTGTTTTCCCAAGGCTGGCTGCTTGGTTAAGGCTGAGTACTCCATACTCCAGCTTCTCATAGCTGAGAAAAACATACCGTGGTTGTATAAAGACTGCAGATGTGCTTTGAAAACTGGAGCATGTGCAAATGAAACACCAGCTTCACTCCAGTGCTACCTGCCACCCTGAAAAGCTCAGCTGGCCATAGTGCAGACCAGAGGTGCTGCCTTGCTGCACAGGGAAAACAAAAAGAAGTTTGGTGACACACACTTACCATCCAGTATATTTATTTAAGCTGGATATTTTTGGTGATCCACCTTTGGATCTGAAGAATTGCTATGAGACACCCTTGAGCTTGCTGGTGCAGGAGGACAGCTCGCTGTCCTGCGCTGCCTTGTAGCTAGCGCGTACTGCGATTCATTTTGCTTTCAAGTGCTGCCTGTCAGCTCTGAGCAGTGCGGTTCTATTTCTCATATTTTCATCTCAAAACACGTGTAGAATGTCTTCCTCCTTGCACTTTGGTTCAAGGAAATCTCTGTGCTTGCAAGCCTCCTGCACCTTCCCAAGCCTTTGAACCCCATGGAAAAATCAGCTTCCTGGCTACACTGTGAATGCACAATTAAACCATCCGAGGCAGACGGAGCCAGCTGCATGCTAATCGTATCTCTCATGTGGATAGTTTTGCTGAATGAGTTGTGAAGGGAAAGCTCAGAATTCCATTTGGAAGGCATTTACTTATTTATTTAGCATTAATGCCTCTAATTATGGTGGAACAGAGAGCAAAACCATGGACTATTTCACGACAAAGATGATTTGAAATGAATTCCACAAATATTCAAAACTTTGTGCTACAGAAAAGTAAGACTTGTTTTGATATTATCTTTTGTCTTATATTAATTAATGCTTTTAAAAAATGCAGGCAAAAATTCTCCCCAAAAAATCAAAATAATAATTCTTTTTGAAAATATATCTCCAATATTTTCAGAATCAATCAAAGAGCAGAAGAATCATAAAAATTTCACATAAGCCTTTTTTCACCTTTTTCATGACCCCAGTTTGTGGTGTGGAGGGGGCTCACACATTCTTCTTCTCAGTATTCTCTCACTTTATCTCCTCTAGAGCAAGCAGATTTTGCTCGTTCTTCCCATGACATACTGCTGAATGTAGATAAGAAACAGGAGGTGGCTGTGGTTGCACCAGAGCCACCTCCATATAATTAGATTAGATACCACACCTAATATAATTAGATTAGATACCACACCTAATATAATTAGATTAGATACCAAAATACAAAGTCCTACTCAGGCAGCAGGTGACTTAGATTGTCCAGGTACATGCTGAAAAGGTGAAAGATCCTGGCAGGCATTTATCTAATGCAGGAAGCAGGTCCCTTGCCTACCCTCAGTTCATTACCATTGCCTGTATTTGTCAAGCGTAGGAATAATATTTGCTAAAAAGCCAGTGAAGCAGAAACTGAATTTGGATTCAGCAAGTTTCTAGAGCTTCCATTTTTCATTCACAGATATTCTTGCAAGTCAACCCGTATTTATATTATGAGTGATACAAACAGCCAACATTGTTTCATGATGGATGAAATTCACTTCAGGCAGATGTGAGGGACTGTTTCTCAACGGCTTGATTGCTTGTCCAGAAGAAAGAGCATTTTCTTTCCAGAGGATACATATGTTCAAACCATCATGGCACAACTAGCAGTGGATATTGGACAATTGACTTCTGAATAGAGTTTTGCTCATCTTAGGTCTGACCGCAGCTTTTGAAAATATTATGTCACATCATTAGGGCAACTAATGGAAAAGCAATTAAATAAAAGTACAAAAACTCAATTATAAAAAAGAAAACAAAGTGGAAGTTTCTAATAGAGTGTTGAAAAATTATGGTAACAAAAAAATTGGAAAGATATATATTTCATTCACAATGCTCGCTTGGAAAAGAAAAATTAGAGCAATTTTATAAGTCAATATATTTTCCCCTGTTCATTCATTTCTTTAGCATCTCCCCATTACACTAGTAATGACTAGTGTACTAGTTTTGAATAAAAAGAAAAGGAAATGCTGATAAAAGAATGAAATCAAATGTAAATGGCATTAAGAATGACATCTTAATAGAAATCTTGCTGCAAATAAGTATTGCCTTTCTTCAAGGTACACACTTCTGGGAGCTGTTTTTAGGGGGTTTTCTTCTTTCTCTCTTCTGGAGCTCAGTGATAATTCCTTTGCATCTTTTAAAAGTGTTTTCCCTTTAGTACAACATATAATAGATGAACACTTTGAGTGAGCATGTTGTCCAGGAAAGAAACACTCTGTTTCCTTATAGCAATACCAATGACTTTTTTACTTCAATTTAAATTAGTCCAAAGTAGGTGTTATGTACTTCAGAACTTCAAATTATAAATATCCAGCAATACCATCCACTTATCTACTTATATTTGTGTCTGCAGAAATTGATCCACTCAGCTAGCATTGCATTTTGAACAATTACATGTGATACTGTGGGAGTCTCTCCTGTATTACATTCCACGAGCTTCTACATTAGTCTTAGTGAGCTTATGCTAATTGATGCTTTTTACAGAATTTATTTAAGTAATTTTTATTCTGTGCACTTTAGATAATCCTTTAGCTCAGCTTTAACATGCATTCACTGTTACAATGAACTCAAGTAATTTATTACTTGATCAAGAAACTTTAGACTCTTTGACCCTGTTGCTGATGAGGAGCTGTAAATCTCATGGCTATGTCTACACCAGCCTTTTAGTTTTAGCAAGTTCTTGAACACTCTAGTTTGTGGGCTGAAGCGCGGACACTGCTGTTACCCGTCGGAACCACAGCACTTGCTCTGCTCGCGGAGCTGCGGCCGCTTCCCGGCCGGCCGCGTCCAAGCGCTACGCGGGCCACATGGCGCTTATCAGTGTTTACGGGATGGCTTTGGGGAGTATTTTGGTGTTAGAATGCTCTTTAATATTCACATATTTCACTTTGAGAGGTGTGACAATGCTTTCCCAAAGCACTTTTCCGTATTTCTCTGGCATTTTTTCATTTTTATTGTAGAAAATTAAAACATAGACTTGTGTAGCCCTGTCTTATTGTACAAGCATAATATATATTAAAAGGCATTTTTAAGGTGTTAATTCTAGATAAAGGCATTCTAAATTACAGGGGAGGACTAGAAGGCGACCTGTTCTCTACCCTCCTACTGAAATAAAACTTTCACTACCCAGTTTTATCCACAGTAGTACTTTTTTGAGTCTTGTTGAAAACTATGTAAATAAAAGTTTTTTTTTCTTTAGGAAAGGAAAAGGTAATTGCTTTATTATTATAGAAAAGTGGTCCTGACATTCTGCCAAAAATCTTAATTTCATGTTACAACTAGAAACCTGCAGAACTTGATGGCCTGTGATGTCTCCATAAGGGTATCTGCTGGACGCACCTATTTGGTGATGGCACCAGTGGTCCCCGCTACCGTGCACTACTGAAAAACATACCGGTTTTGTCTACTGAAAATGTTTTAAAGCTGAGACTATTCGACAAATCTAACTGCAATCAAAAAAAAAATCCTGAATGTCAGCTGAGCCAAACGATCTTTTGGTTATTAATGAAGAGTTTCCAGTTTGGAACATTAAGCAATTTGTTAGCTTGCAGTAAAGCAACTCACAAGCGGTTTAATTTATCTCGCTGGCAGGCATCCAGTGCAAGGGTGCAATGGTATATGCTCCAGAGTGAGCACAGAGTCTCCATATGGAACATTATTACTTATAAGTATGATTTTTGTATCATTTAGATTACTAACGATGGCTTCCAGTACAGTAATTCCAAAGTCCTGACCCTGTACGATGCAGTCTGCCAGGCCTGTGAATTCCATCCAACCGGAGTTTGTAAATTAAAGGTAATTGAAAGAACATAAAGGTTTAATATGGATCATTCATCTCTTCCTTAGCCCTCTCCCTCCCTCCGATATACTGTGCATAGTACCTATTTCAGAAGAGGAAAATCTATTTCAGAGGTCAGCTGCACGATCTAATACTTTTCTCTCTTTCACAATTTCCTCTTCATTTTTTTCATTGTTATTATTTCTGTGTGCCATGAATACCTGATAAAGGAGACTTTATGATAGACTTTTATCAGACTGACATTTCCAGAAAGAACACAGTTGGTAATATTTATACTTGAAAATATTAGTGGAAGTAAATAGGACTGTGGACTCTTGCCTGAACGTAGTTTACCTTCACTTCTGAAGTGTCTCCGATGATAAGTTATTTTACATTTTAGTGAATTCTGTTTGGAGGGAGCACCGTCACTGTAGGATCCATCATTTGCATTCCCATTTCCTGCCTTATTAAGAGGTACGCTGGCATGCACACTATGCAACTTTTGTCACGATAAAACACTCCGGAGGCCACAGAAACATCCTTGCTTCCACTAAATATTGCCAAGTACAAACTCACAGTACTATGACAGTATTGATGCTGTAATCTAAGTCTAGGGCTACGTTTTCAACTGCCAACATGCTTGTAAGTGCTCGTAAATGCTGGAATAACACTGTATTCTATGTGTGTCCCTTGTATACTCTAATAAATTATTTATTAGTGTAACATCCCCTTTTTCTAAAATTCTCCTCGTATATTCCAAAGGACTGCATTAGAAAACTTTACTATTTTTCAGTGGGCTTTACAGCACACTTTTAGCACCTATTGACTGAAAACACTTTAATGCCCCATTCCTGCTTTTCTACCCTGAGGCAGAGATGGAGAGAGACACCACGTTTCATTTTTATAAAATGAAGATGAAGCAGGTATAACTAACTCATTTGCTTCACTGTCCTCATTAACACTAACATGAAAAAATAGCTTTCAAAGTTGCAGTGACTGCAATAACTTACCAGTTACAAAAATAAAATGAAAATTTACATTTTTTTCAAGTAAATCAGTGAACAGAAATTAATCTATAGGCTCAAATGAGGGAAAAAATATTTATATTTCTGCTTAAAATAATTATGTAAGAACTATTTCAATTAAAGCTTTTTCCCTTTTTTTCTCTGTTTTTTTTAAAAAAAAACCTTTTCTTATTCTTATATTTTTGAAACATATATGTTTTCTCACTGTGCTGTTGTTCTCTAGGGATTACAATAATTTCTGTTCTAAGACGCTTCAAGGGACTATTTGAACTGGGCTTCCAATTGCATCAAACCACATTCTAATTACCCCTCTTATAAGATTACTTTGTAATACCTAAATTGCTTTCAGAAAAGGTGTTTCAATTAGGGGACATTTTATCTCAGGCCATTTCACATTTTGTGTTCCTCTTTTATGTAGCCCATTCTCCACCATATTATCACATCAGAAAAAAAAAGCATCTTTCTTCATCAGAACCAAGCGTAGTTCCTTTGAAAACAACAGTGTAATAAAATCTAATTAACATCCAAATTTTAATGCTAGAGATCTGTGGTGTTCTATCATTTGAGGGCAATTACAAAGCACTTTTTGTTTCTTTACCTTAGTCAGTACTTCTAAGATGGCATAGTTTAAAATATGACCTAATACACATTGAAAAAGGAGCTTAGGAAACTAATAAAGCAGGACTTGAGAACACAAGATTCAATACCCAAGTCAGTCTCGGGAAAAGCTTTTGGGCTGCGGTGGGATGAAGTCCTGTGCCCAGGCAGCAGCCTGTGCATGTGGCTACTCTGCAGTCAGGTGTTTGCTTACCGCACAGGTAGGGAGCTTTGTGCTCATTTTAGTACTGCTATTTTATCTGCCAATATTAAACAAATTCAAGCAATCCAAATTAGCTACTGCTAATTTCTAATCTTTCTTACTTATTTTTCCTTGCCTCCACCTCCCACTCATTTGTTATTTTATTTTTATATTTTTTCAGGAAAATACTTGTAATATAGATGGACTTTGCTATGGTGAAGGAGAGTCAAGCCCTGCCAGCCCTTGCCTTCTCTGTGAACCTGACATTTCTAAGTTCGCCTGGTCTATTAATGGAAGTAAGAAAGACACCTTTTCTACAACTTGGAAGCATTTAGTTGAGAATTTAGCACTCAGCCTGTGAAATACACAGGCTACCATGGGCCTATAGTACATGTGTGGAAACTGCTGTTTCCAGTGGGAATAATTGGTTGCATGAGAAATACAGATTTCAAATTAATAAAACAAAAGTAACACCTTAAAGATGAAAATGTTGACATATCGAGCCTCACACAGTGCCCACATCTGTCTACTGAGGTTTGATGGGCCCCAAATACATCTGCGATCACATTGCAAGTACAAATCTGTAAGGGAACTTGCAGAAAACACTGCAAATACAAATGTCTGTTCTTGGTATCTTAAAGAATTGTTTTCATTCTCTGAGCCAAATCCTAAGAGGTGCTATTTAAAAGGCTTTGGCTTAGCAGGGCGTTGAGGTGATAAGAACCAGCTAACCATGACTTCCCCTGCTCCACAACCTGAAGGATCATCCTGCAGCCCTGCCTGATGGGAGTTGCAGAGAAATCTGCCTTTTGAAGCTCCTTTCCTTGGGGGAAAACTGGGACTGTTCAGGACAGAGGCTTTTGAAGAGTAAAGGAGAAGAAACAGCAAGAGAGCTGGAACACAGTGGCTGGGTCTATAGCTCAACAGAGACACTGTTGAGAGAAGCAGTGCAGACACAGCCAGCCTAGGAGGTGGTAGAAAGACACTTAAGAAGGACCAGAAAGGACCCATAAGACAGCAAATCCATCACAAGTTTTGGCCAACTAAAAATACCATTGCATTTCATTTGGACAATAGCTAAAATGTCTAAGGGTAGACCAGTCCTGAAGAGCTTGAGTACTTGAAAGTATCTTTTATTTTTTTGAATAAATATTTTTTGCATAAATATATAATTTAGTTTAATGAGAAATTTCACCTCTTAGTCATAAAATATGCCTCTTTTCTGTCTTTGTATCTCATTGGCACAGCAATATTATTTCTGGGGATGAGCCTGTCCTGAAGACATACTGATTATTAATACTGAGAAAGTTTTGTATTTAATTCAAAAATAACTTAAAAGGCAAAAACTGCATTTTGTTTGAAATTCTATAAGGCTAGAAATGATTTAGAAAATGTGGAACAAACCATGATTCACATTTCAATGACTTCAAAATTTAAAAATACCAAAATGAAAGGGTTCATCTGACTCATTTTCAAAACTGTGAGGGCTTTATAAAGGTTGTGCAATAACTGAGTAGATATTTATTGAATGCAAAGGATGCTTCAGTGTAGTTACAAACAGTCTTGTTAGCAGACTGCTTTAGGAGCTCCTCATTTTAGGTTCTTTTGTGCTTATAACTTTTTGTAATCCTGCATCCAGTTAACACTTTGCATTTATCTATAAATGCACCCCCATTGAATACCTCATTGATTACTTTTGGCACAACCTTTATGGGCTCCACAGTTTGAGTGTTTGTGAAGTAAAAGGTAAATTAATAGATGGAAGCTTTCGGCAGTTATGCCATGGCAATCTGCTGGACAAGCAGTTTCAAAAGCTCTGATAGCAGAGCAGCAATGAGTAGAGAGTTATTTAAATAACTGCATAATGTGAGACAAGCTATGGAGAGCAAAAGCTGAGAAATGGTTATGCATGCTCAAAAAGCCTGCTGATAATGACTTCCCAAAAACATAATGCAAAGACACAAGCAGTCTTTATGAAAACACATATATTGTTCATAGCTTTAGAGTATGGCTTGAAATTAATGCTTGGAAGTACCAGTGTTTGACTTACTTAAAACTATGGGCGCATTATATTCTATGAGACCATTCCTTTAAAAATCAGTAAGTTAATTTGTTCTGATGGCTGAAGAAGGAAAAGATGGTTTGAGATTGAAGAGTCTTAAATCACTGAGATGAAATTTCCAGCCCTGCACAGAGCTGTTGTCTCCTCAGGGTACTCAACTTTGCCTTGGTTTCCAATTTTAAGCTGTAATACTTTTTTTCTCTTCCCTGTCTTTCTTACCTATTTATATCGTAAGTATCTTCAGGCAAAGTTTCTCTATAAAACAGCTGAGTGCAATTTGGCTTTCATCTTTATTAAGGAAATACTGAACATAAACAACAACAACACTAAGAATAACAATGACAACAGTGACCCAATACAGTCCTGGTGTCACTGTAGCACCTATACTGTCAATGAGATCTTTATCCCTGAGGTGTTTGACTGAATTCAGTCAAACTGCTCAAGCTTAACTACTACTCAGAACCACTGATGTTGGAAGGGACACATGGAGATCATGTTGGCAATGTAATGGGACCTAGCAATGGAGGCTGCTCAGTGGAATAGATACATAGCTTACTTTTTTACCCCTGAGTTGCCCACCCAGTTCACTTGTCATTCATCACTTTAGAGAATTCATTCACTTACTTTTAGACAGACAGTTAAACAGATAGAGTGATAGCTAGAATAAATTTACACATGTAACTATTGGAGATATAATTAATCTTTTAGAAAGAATTGAGAAGGCAGACTAGTGGGAGGCTATAGAAGTCATGCCTGATCTGTTGTGTATCAGAAACACATCAAGAGAAATCATGGTTCACTATGACAGAGAAGTTCAGTATGCAAGATGAGACAAATAGGAGGAAGAAATTATAGTTTCTGGTAAAGCTATTTGCTGCCTGACCTCCATCAGTCTCAGGATATTTCTGTACCTTTTCTCATGAAGAACATTCCTACACGGAACCCCACTGTGAATGTGTACATGGGAGAAACTTGACTTTATGTAATCACAGTTTCATCTTGGCTGTTTAGACAACCTGCCTCCCGTGTTCCAAGCCCCCTCCAGCCAATTGCTGACCTTTATTGGGGAGAATTTTGTTTACCAGCTAGCAGCACTGGATCCGGAAGGGTCAGCTGTGCTCTTCATCTTAGAGGCTGGTCCACAGGATGCCAGGCTCTCTCCCGCTGGCCTTCTCATCTGGAAAGTTGTTTCAGAACAAACGCAGACCTTTGAATTCACCGTGTCAGATGAATGCAATGCACAGAGCAGATACTCTATTGAGGTAAGGAAATGAACACTTTAAACAAAAAAACCTGAAAAAACTGTTTATCATATTAGCGCTTTAGTGCAATTGTCATTATAGTTAATAATTCGTTACTGTCTTAAAATCTAAGACTTCAGCTATTTCCTCATAAGTGTATATTACCCAGCATAGCAATAATGATCAATTAATGGAATAAATATTTCTGAGAACATAGAAACTATATATGCAATGAACAAGAGAGAGTGCTATTGATTGCTGTTTGAAAGAACACTCTTGCAGAGCCTGTTAATGGATCATTAATCTGCTTTAAAATTCATATTCTGCTTTCAGATTGTAGGAAAAAAAAAAGCATATAACATAAAAGACCAAGTTTTAGCTATAAAAGGGAGATTATAACTCATTCTCAATGATGTTTTCAGAGGGTGCCTTGCTCTTATGTCATTACTCCACAGTTTAAGTTTTGTGGAAGCGCCCGTGCGTTGCTTTGTCTTTATTGTATAACCTAGCATTAATCCCATGATAGCAAGAGCTAATAAACTAGGTTGCAGTCTCTTGACATATGAACATTTTTCTGAGGAAAACAAAAGTATTTTTTTGCTACAGTTTCAAATCGTTATACATTCAAACAACTACCATCAAAAATGCCAATCTGCTGAATCCACACAACAAAGGAGAAACCAGGGTCTGGATATGATTCTAATGGGAATATTTCAAGCTAGATCTATGTTTAATGAAATGTGATAATGCAGAGATTCAAATCTGTTGGAATGCTGCCCTTGCTAATAGGTAACATAACTATAGGTCCTTCTTCCTTGAAATAGAGACTGGCCAAGGAACGCCACAGTCATGTTCCTGCCTGGGAGCCATCTGTAACGACAGAAACACTAAAGGGGATATGCAGGCAAGCAAAGAGAAAAGATTTCTCATTTCTTCTTTGAAGAATAAGGAACAAATCCTGCCCTCGGATACCGTGTAGCAACTGCTGTTATAGCAAATAGGATTTTTTTTTTCTTGTAAGAAGTTAGAATGTGCCCATAAATGATAAAAAGAAATCCCTTTAAAGTCAAGCTTTCAGTCACATAAGTGTGCTGAGTGTGAGATCATCTATCTAGACAAAGGAAATTGGTTAGAAGTAAGTTTTCATAATACTGTATAACATATTTGTACTGTAAATCTGTCCTTTCCCAAAGGGTAACAGCTCTCAACTACGATTATTCAGAAGCGTCTTATCATGACTCCCTTTTGCCCTCCACAGGTTCTGGTAAAGCCTTGCAGCTGCATCAATGGTGGAACATGTGTTACCAATATCAAATTCCCCCCAGGCCTTGGTGAATATCTGTGCTTATGTCCAAATGGATTTGATGGAGAATTTTGCCAGGAAGATAGTAATAACAACTGCAAATCAAACCCATGTGGAAGTGGAGTGTGTGTGGACAGTGTGGACAGCTACATCTGTAAATGCCCCCCTGGTTTGGAAGGTAACACATCACTTTTCATCTCAATTTTAGCTGAAGTTGTACTTCAGCCTTTTTAGAGTGCAGCATGACCAGAAGCTTCTGTCAAAGAGGCTATGTATGCCTGCCCTTCTGCTCCCATGCCCTGGCTTTAAACAGAGAGAGAATATGTAAAAACAGCTCTTTACCTGTCCGTGCTCAAGGCAGAAAAAACTGACCTCAGGCCTTATGATCCTAAAATGATCATTCAGGGATGCTGTGAACTACTCTGATCTCGGTTTCCACCTGGCAAATTCCCAATTGCCCATCCATGAGATGAGCCAGGAGAAAACAAGGTAGATGAAAAAAGAAAGAAGATTTAGGATACTCTTTCACTCCAAGAGATTTTGTTAGATTAAACCAAGGAGACAAACTGGAAATTAGTGTTTTTACAGGTATAGGAAGGAGAAGTAGACAAGGAAAATAAGTAAAATTAAATTTCATTAAGTTTAAACCTTAGAACAGCACAAACCTGTTGAGTTGTCAGATAGGTTGACAGCACAAAGTCCTTCAAACTTGTCAAGGTTGACAACAATATTGTTTTAAGAGATGCAGGGAAGAGAGATGATCACTGCAACAAAAAATCTGTTGAGGAATGCAGAATAAAAAGTGAGAAGACTGAGAGAACAAAATGCAGTGAAGACAAAAGAGGTGGACGCAAGACATATGCTGTAATCAAGACTGGAATAAAAACTGGAAATGTCAAGGGAAAGAGATTGCATGCAACTTCCATGAGGTTCATAGTGTCAGCATGTGCAAGCAGCTTAGCTCACAGTTCCCAGTGTCAATGTGTTCGTTGGGCTACGCTATCTTCATCAGACTTCATGTGCTGTGAGAGCCTAAGCAGGCTCCAATCGAGTTGTCAGGTGGCTGCCTGATCACCTGGAATGATGGATCCATCCTGCCAATCACTCACATGACTTTTTAATTTGAAGCAATTATGTTTTGCTCATATAGCAATCTACTGTTAATGACAAACCAGAAATTCGTATGTCAAGTGAGGGCGAAAATGGAAGGAAGGCAAAGACCAGCTTTACACTTAGCCTAATGACATTGCAGCCAGCATTCATCCTCAGTCCTTCCTGTGCCTTTCTGCCAGGGCTCCTAACACTGGTGCCACTTAAGAGAAAAGCCGGCCGTTCACACAGGCCACCACACAAAGTAATGCCACAGGATCACTACCTGCTCACGTCAGGTTCAAACCAGTCTCCCCAGGGTGAAAGGTGCTAACTGAACCTGTGTTAAAGTATATCTTGGATCACAATCATTTCATAAAGCTCAATAACTAAAGCTAAGCTCAAATTTCAGTACCTGAAGCTATTGAAAAAGTACATATCTGAAAGCACATATAAATTCATAAGACTCATAATGTTTGCTGCTGTATAGTGCTATAGCTTTGGAAAAGCAAGAAGACATCACTTCAGAGGCACAGAATTATGACTACATATACCACATATTTGCAAGAACCTTATACTCAATGGACTTATATAGGAGAAAAATAGACTTTCTCTCCTTCAGCAATTCTGAAATCATTTTTGTTTACTTCTATCACATGGGATCACTAGTTTAGTTTTCATTACCTGTAGAAATGCAGCAGAATTTAAAAGCAAAAATGATTGAAAAATGGGAATTCAGAAGCATGGTCCAAAAGACCTGCATAATTACTAGATAGTATAGACTCCCAGTAATGCTACAGTATTACAGAAGTATGCTAGTATGCAGAGTGAGTACATGCCACAAGAGATTCTAATGATCCAAAAATATTTAAGCTTAAGCATGGAGACTAAACATAGAAACAGAATGTTTGATCAAAATATAAATATGCCTCCCCCACCAAAATCTTATATTGAATGACATTGTCTTGAATTCCCTAGAAATAGTATCCCTATAAGAAGAGAGAAATGGGGGAATCTTTTAGGGTGTATTCAATTAAACATTTGGACAATGAGGAACGATCCTTCATTGCCTACAAGGAGGTGAATTAAATGAGTAGAAAGCAACATAATTCCAGGGGCAAATCTCTTCTGCAGGTCTGCTACTGTTGGTTGATCTTCCCCAACAAATTGACACTGTCGCCCCTTTTGTCACTTTCTGCAGTACCGCATATAGATGGAATGAAATCAAGCTCTATTATTCCACATCTGCTATAATTACAATGCTTTGTTTATGAATTCACACAGAGTATTTTCATAAATGCGGTTCTCTCTTAAAAAAAAAGTCCAACACTTAAAGAAATCATACTAGAAAGTAACATACATCTACAGTATGACTCCAAAGATAAGGGTGCAGGATATCTTGATGACCCAAGAAAAGGTAGATTTTCCTGAACTCTTTATTTCTTATCAATTTAAATAAATGTATACTGTTTTTGCTCTGCCTTCCTGGTCCAAAAATCTAAAATATAAAACAACAAAATAAACAACAACAAAACAAAGATATGATTGACTGAAACAGGAATACATCTCAAAGTTTTAATAGAGGGTGAAAAATTATAAGCAAGTGGAGCTGAAAGCCAGCTGGGAGGCAGATGATTTTACTTCAGGGCAGGTTCTGTGACAACAATAAAAGCTCATCCTTGATGTTGTGTTTACGTCTCAATTCCCCAGAAAACCATCAATAATCTAATGAGAAGGCAATGCTGTACTGCTCAAGTGACAACACCACTTCAGCATCAAATCTTTACAAATGGTAGTGAACAGGTAGTAGAAAAAAAACCCAAAACATTAACTCCTCTGAGAGCTTCCCAAACACCACTGCAAGAGAAGCAGCAATGTGTTGCCGAACAGTAGCAATTCAAGTGCATCTGTGTATCTTAGGGAATATAAGTATATAATGTAGGAATGGGAACAATGCATGAACAAAAGTCATTAGAAAATCTAAGAGAATGATAACTCCAGAATTATTAATACTTTGAATTTCTGTTGCGACTTATACATGTTTATCTCATTGTGTGTTCAAAGCTTCATTCATTTTCTTTCAATGCCATTAATGAGAATTTCTATTGTTTCTTCTTTATGGCCACTGAAAGGAAAAATTCCATCTGCTTGAGAACAAACTTCATCCCTGTATCTTAATCACAAAACTATTCCTTTTTTTCGCCCTTTATTAATATAAAATTATGGGGGGAAAGAAACGGGGTAGAAATTCATGCTACTTTCCAGGAAACCAAGCAAATCAAGATTTGTTCACAGCATATAATAATCATAGAATGCTTCAATGAGATTCAAACTTAGGTAGTGTTTGTTTTAGAGCCAGCTTAATGTAAACATGGTCAAAAAGTTGTTTTCTGTATCTGCAGGTGGTCAGCTCCTCTCTAGGCATAAAAGGACTTTATCTTTTCAGCCAACTTCCCATGCAGGGCCAGGGAAATACAGCTGGAACAGAAACAGAGGTTTCAACCTAGAAACCTAAAGATCTTTTTTTCCTGTTATTTTTATTTGTACTGTAGCAGTACCAAGGGAATCGAGACTCCTGTGTGTTGGCAGTGCACTAGGGGTCATGCAAACATAATAATTCACATTTCCTTTTACAAACACATTTTTGTCCAAATCTGCTGCTTCTTCAGCATCGTTCAGCCTAGCTTCAGACTTTCCAAACATTTGTCTTCAGCCTCGGCTGGATTATAGTTATGCCAAAAATTACCAGATACTGTTTTAAATCAAATATCTTTAAGAGTGAAATTAAGTGCTTACATAGTTCCACCTTTAAATTACAAAATTTAGATGTGTGGATATTTTTATTTAGTTTGATACTTATGTTGTTCCTTTGCCTTTTGCAGTTCTCTCATCTTTGAGATTTTAAAGACAGTCCCCTATAAAATAGACAGTGTGTAGGCGTCCTACTTTAATTCTATGGTTTAATGTTTAATCTTTTTACAATACTCAGAGAAAGAATATAATTGCTAATCTAATCAGAGAGTAATCCATATAATATTTTCCATAATGTGATGCATATTGATTTCCCAATTTGTCATCAAAAAAGTATATTAGAGAGAAGCAGCCTAATGTTATAAATTTGCTAATTAAATTATACAGCAGAACTAGTAACCCAAAAGTGTTGGAAAACAAAAAAGAAAAAGTAAGTTACTCCCCACAAAACTAGCTGTCTACTCACTGATGTTTAACTTATATGCTATAAGATATATGATATGAGATATATTATATATGATATAAGAAGAGAGGTTTCCCTAAGCAAGAAGGCACAACCAGAACAACCTAGTTTGAGTTAGCCTCTTTAGTTCTGCCTTTCCTTTTCCACAAGACAAGACTGGCCTGGGAGCAGGGGAATACTGGCTTTTCTCAGTCAGGAGAAGCTTCATTTGAGTTTCTTACATGGAGAAGCTATTTTAACATGTAAGGACAAGTGGAAGCTATCATCTGAGATGCTGAAGCATTGCTGAGATTCTGAAAGATTATGTCGTAGATGATGAATAATAATCTGTTTTCATCTTTCTGTAAATCATTCCACTAAGATAAATCTCTGTTTTGAAGAATATTCTTTTATCCCTACATTTTCCTTTCTGATAAGGCTGAATGTCTGATATGCTACAAGTCATTCTACCTCACCTTAGGCAATGCCCTGAAATGGGTTCCTGGCTTCCACATGTCACCAGCAAGCGTCCCACTCTCCTCATGTAGCCCTGCAAGGGGCAAAGGGCTCTCCTGGATAGAGGTGGCAAGGGCTGGCTTAAGAACTGCTATCAGAGCTGTGTATTCTGGTAATCAGGAATAGCCAAGCAAGTTTTCTCAAATGCACAGAAACAGCAGCAGGCATATCTGAAGCCTGAGGGAGTATTTAACATTACTATATTTCATTCCTACAGTTCATTTGCTGTTCACAGTCATTTTAACTTTTGGGTCAGCTTGCCCTGTAGGTATTCATATCCAGGGTTTGAATATCAGTTACTTCCAGGAACTTTTAAAACCTGCTTCCAATATCAGTAACAGCCCATATGCGCTGTTTTGGGTTCAAATTCTAGCTTATCTTTCAAACACAAGTACTGTGGATTAAAGGAATTTTGAGAATGTCTCTCCAAATTTTGATTTTAAATAAGAAACCGTACTTTTAAGAATCAGATTATTCAGTAAAACTTTCCTCTAGCCAGACTCTCTCAGGTTGGTAAACAATAAACTGTTAGGAATGTGAGGTTCACACAATGATGAGAAGCACAACGTGTCACTACACAGCTCTCAAGCTCCTAAAGCCAAAATGGTGACACTGGCTTTTGAAATATATGACAAAGATCTCACATAAGCAATACAACAAAAGTAGCAGCTAAGATGTGAAATGCAAGGGAAATCACTTCTTTAATATGCATAGTTTTCTACAAGCAGTTGTCTCAAGTTCAGCATTCCAGTGCCAATAATGACAGTAATAAACAGTGAGATAAAAGCAGGTTTAAGTGAGACTGTAGGGAATTTGGCACTAACATGAGTGACGTACCCTGTAATGAGCTCACAGCTGAGAGGTAAGCCTCAGTCTGCTCGAACATTTGAGCTGAGGAATAAACAGGGAATCTTCCCCGATTATCAACCTCCTCTCTGCTTTTGCCACAGGGCTTACTTGTCAGGAAGACAGGAACGAATGCAAAGAGAATCTCTGCTTTCCCGGAGTGTCTTGTCTGAACACCTTTGGATCATATATATGTGGAATCTGCCCCTCTGGGATGGAGGGAGATGGTAAAACTTGCCAATGTAAGTAAGTGTTTCACATGATTTGCTCTACTAGATAGGGGGAAAATGGGCTCATTTCTCCTCCTATTCCCTGTAAGGAGTACTTTGCTACTCACTTCACTATTGGACCTTTAAATACCCAAACCAGACTATGACCATGTTATATCAATCTGGGTATTTGCAAACTCATCTCTATTTGATATTTTTCACTCCACATCAGTTTCATTTTTATTAGAACCTTAGCATACAAAAAAAAAGAATATTTTCCAGATACCAACTATATAATTTGCCAAGAATGTTCCACAGGTTCTGGAGTATTTTGCTCCAAAATATCTCCTCCAAAATATACAATAACTTGGAGAACCAACTCTGCAGCACCTACAGGATGTTTGTTTTGTGCGAAAGCTGTGCAAGCAACAGCTAGTGTAAAAGAAAGGTCAATGTTCAAGTCCTTCACATATACCTGAATTTCACCTCCATGCTCGAGGTATGTTTTTGATAGAGGATGCAATCCATAGCTGCTCAGCTCATGTTTGACATACAGCTACCAACCAGTGCAGGAAAAGGCCAGGAACAATTTTAAATGTTGTCAGTGTTTGTGTCAGGGTTGTCCTCAGCAGCCTCGCTAGCAGGGGGAGCTAAAGGGACTTCATGCAGCACTGAGACCCTTCAGTGCACAGGATGTGACCCACTCACACACTCTCTGCTTCTGCCTTTTCAGCTGCACACACACAAACCTTCAGTAAAAAGTAACATTGGGTTGACAAGGAGGAGCAAATCAGTATTTGAAGTGTTTTTATGTTTTGTTAATGTTTCCAAATAAAACTAAAAAGCAAAAATACAGATAAGAACTGTGCAGACACTAACTTTTCCTCATTCTGTTGACCAAGAGAAAAGCAATCTGATGTAAAAAGGTAACAGAGAGGTTCTGGGGCCAGCAGGATTGCCTTTGCAGTTTTATGGAATATCCTTCTGTCGCACTGCAAATGCCTGCACAAAAGTGTTTCCTTTACAGTTGGTAGTTGGTAACAATGAGTCATTTCAAAGCTGATTATGCATCTGCATCACCCAAGTATGTTTTTGTAGCTAATATGACTAGCAAGGGAAGGCTATTCTGATACACAAAATTATGCCCTTTTCCAAAATATATCAGAGAAGTCGTAACTCCTCCTTAGGCGTTTTTTTAATTACAGAAACATTATTTTTGAAAGGTCTCCAAGTGCCTCTTTTTCCACCAAAGGAGAATATAAATCATTCTTCATGGTTTTGATACTCTCTGTTGTAAGATCGACCATCCCTACCCAAACTTCCCCTGCTGAAGCACGTGGAAAAGTATCCTCAAGGAGGCAGAAGGATGAAAATGAACCAATTTTATAGCTGCTATAGAGGGCTATAGTTCATTGCAATGCTTAATGTATATAAAAAGTCAGTCTCAAGGTTTTTGGTAAGAGCAAAGATCCGAGAGATCCAGAGCTGTTTATCTCACTACGTATATCCATGTAGAGGTTACAATCCTGAAATCCTTTGAGATTGTAAATTTAAGACAATTGTCTTAAATTTAGGTAGGAATTATTATTCCTTAATATCTCGAACAAACAGTTTTCCCCTTGACTTCCATATATTTTTAGAATGTGCATTTTAGAGTGTACAAAGTTGGCGGCTGAGCTAACTGCAGATAACAAACATGTACCAGGCAGTTTTCAGAGGGAAGCTTTCAAAGTGAAGCAGGAATCAGACAGATCACAGGCCCCAGTGCGCAGCGTCTCATCTTTGTGCAAGCAAGCACACAGCCTACCCTTAGCTCACTAAAAGGTCCCTATGCATATTAACTATGTCTCTCGCATGACTTAAGGTTAGACAATTTGAGCAAAGTAATTTTTTCTGTATTTGTGTCAAAGCTGTCCTGCATTTCAGCAGCTGACTCATTTGATTTGCCCGTCTGTGTTTGATGGCAGGCTTCTGAAATAAACTTATGTCAGGTTATCTGATTTGCAGTTACCATTGCTTTTTATCATCAATCACAGCTAAGCTCTTAATACCTTGTTTCCTTGCCTCTGTACTGTCTTATTATAGCTGTGCTTGCTGCTGACGTTACAGAAGAGTCCATCATTGACAATAACGATGGCAGAGGTGATCTGAACACGACTGAGGTTGAACGGCTGCTGCAGCCCTCAGAGGCAAAGAATTCTCCTGCAGTTAAGAGCATTAACATAAGTGATACACAAGGTAGGGGTACAGTGATAGAAAATCTCTTGCCAATGTTGCAGTTTATGTATTTAGAGATCATGTACTTTACCATCCTAAGCTAACTGCATCAGGAAGACAGAGCTGCATAACAAAAACAACCCTCCTCAGTGCATCACACTGTGTGTTACTGCTCAACACTGACATGGGAAGAAGCCATTAGAGTAACAGCAACCAGGGTAGCCCAGCTCGACTAGAGATGTCACTGCTTCCCAGAAGGAGCAAAATCACTCCCAAGCTCACTGCTTAGTGCAAAGAAATGCAATTTGAGTGACAGCTTACAGGAATTTGCCACAGCCCAGCACAGCTGCCATTTTATTTCAGCATTGCAGGGGAAGGCACTGAATGAAAACCAAGGTTTGCAAATAAACAAAGATTGACTCTCAGAGCATGAACACGACTATGGCCCAGGCTTCTCCGAGAACATTTGTGCCTGCAGTCACTACAATGACCACTGGAGAACACGGAAACACATTCCTCTTACACAGGCCCAGTTCTAATGAGTATCATATTTTTTTGCTGATTTTCTAGTGAAAGCAAGGACCCCAAGAATTGAGACTAGGACTATTTTTTATATAGGACATATATGATTGAAAATGTTAGTTTTTTCGCACCTTCATCTGTATATTTGTGCCAGGTCTGCCATGACCTAACCAGAATATGCCTCTTCCAGGCATGAATTGTATTTTTGACAGCAAAGTACAAGAATAATGCTGGAAATACTTGAGAATCATGATATAGACCTCACTGGAGACAATTAAAAAGATCTACAACCACCACTAAGATTTTATTCATCTGTCCTCTGTCCTGACTCCATTAAATACCTCTTCCAAGGCAATTCATATGCTCTTGCTATTTGGTGATATCATAAGTGATAAAATATTACGTACTACCAAAGTGTTTGATTTTGCACATCATTCGAAGACAATTAGAGCAGTCTCTTTTCATACAATATTTGACACATTAAGGATGATTTCTCAATCAGAAACATATGTACTTGACAGGGTATTCTTAAAGGTATGGTATGTGTACTGTTAAGTTTGATGATAACCTTCCAATTATAAAAGAACAAAAGTATGTCTGATTAATGTATTTCTCAGCTAATCTTTCACTTATGCTGAAAATTACAATATCTATATTATCCATGATAAATGCCAAGCAATTTTGAGTAATAAACTTGAAAACATGTAATTAGAAAACTAATAAATCTTGTTTTAATGAGAAGCAGATGTTCTGATATACTCTGCCTACAGGACATTCTAATGCTTGGCACAAGGTTGAGAACACTCTGCATTAATTATACTTTGAAAGAATATAAGCAGTTGTATAGTTTTAGCCAGGCTTAGTGATGCGTTATTTTATATATTCATTTGGTTTATTATAATTTTTAAAACTGTTTGACTTTTTTTTTTAGGCCACGCAGCATACGTTACCACCTGTGCCAACAGGCCATGTTTCCCTGGAGTCCTATGTTTTGATCGGAAACCACCTTACATTGGATACTTTTGTGGCCGATGTCCAGCAGGGTTTTTTGGGAATGGCCGTATCTGTACCAAAGTCCCTAGACCAGGTACTTCATGATTTTTGGAATTTTAAAACAGTTTTGCAGACAAAGGCTGTAAGAAAATGTGGAACAGTGTGGTGTTGCAACACAATGTACTCTATAATCAATCACTAAGACTTTTTTTTCTGCCTATTAACATTCTTACCTCATGAACAGCTAGTAAGTCTTGTTTCAGGTATACCTGGCTCTGTGAGTTGAAATTAAATAGATGCACCATTGCATTTGCTGTTAGAGAGAATTTTTCACATCAGAAATAGTAGATGTTATGAATCACCACGTCTGTACTTCTGTCCAAGCATTGGCATATGATTCCAAAACCTGCTCTTTCCTTCTCAGTAAGACCAGACCAGGATACCTGCCAATAACACTCTGCCTTCCTTATTCTCTTGTTGCATGGCATCTGTACTCCAAAGTGACCTGTGGTAAATAAAGTGTCATGTAAGAACAACCATACCTAAAATCAAAGTCAACAGATAATTAAAACATTTCCATACTGTCTTTCATAGCTTGAGTAGTAGCATTTTTTTTCTAGTTCAGAAAATCAGCTAGTCCCATCAATCATTATGGACTGATCAGTAGAAAAGGTCTTCTGTTGTGATAAAAGAAAAGCTGGGCCCTGACCTCAGGCAGAAAGTGCCAATAGACAGCAATCACTCATCAGACTCACAAGAAATAAGATCTTGCTCTCTTTATATCAGTTCTCACCGTTCATTGCACAGTTCTCTAAGGCCAGTCTGGATGGCTGTTCCCTTTTTGCAGCCCAGAGTGATTTACATAGTGAATTGACATTTATTGCTTAATAATTGCGGTTATAAGGTCAAGTTCCTCTTTTTTTTTTCTTTCTTTTTTATAAGTATTTCAGATGAACCTGCTTGATTTGAAACCTGTCAAATTGTTCCCCAACCTCCCACACTTGTCAAACCTACCTTCACTTCCTATTTTATTCCAAATCAATGCCTATTGCCTTGGTGTTATATTTTAATGCACACTATCAAAGTGGAAGCAATTTTACCACTTAATGTCGTATCATCCACTCTCTTTGAACTATAAATTGATTTTAGCCAGTTTTCTGAATTCTAAGGACTCCAAAATAAAACTAATATTTTTCTTTCTCTGTCTAGCAACAAGTATGTACATTTTGTCAGTCACAAAGTAAGTCAGCTACAGATGAAGCTGTAAAAGCAGCTGATTAAAAATAAAAATCACTTTGCATATAAATAAACTGATATTTGTATTATTGACCAATGCTGCATCTTGACCAAAGGCCATTTAAATGCTGCTGTGTAGAAGAGAGATTCTGCAGCTATAGATATTGGTACAGTAAATCAGACACACCTACACTGCACTTATATAATCATTAATCAAATAATTTGTCTTCTAAAAAGGGAAGCTGAGATAACAGATGCCATTTACAATGATTCACACTTTTCATACACAGCTCCAGGCAAGATTTAACAAATAGCCCAGGTATTGAGATCTGAAACTAATACACGCCTCGTTCATAAGCAAGTTGTATCACGAGGCTGGGGTGTTGTTTCTCTTTTTCCTCCTGAATATGCAAGCTGCATCTAAGACAATACATAGATGCACAACAGATGCCTGAAACTAGATCCTGAAGTCAAAGAAGGGTCTAAAAGGGTCTAAAAACCACCCCCGGAGAAGGGTGATTGCTTGGCAGTCCTGCTGACATCAGTAGGAAGTGTTAAAAATTCTGCTCCAGTTTTAGGGATTTCACACGAATCTTTCTGTTGGTAAAGAAATGAAAAGAACTTTTGCTTTTCAAGAGTTCAGGAAGTGTTACTGCATTATTTTGTATCTTGCTTCCATTATGCAAGATGTCTGGCTGCCTGGATGTCACATAAAGAATCATGTGCCTCAAGATTAAATGAGAGTAGTCGCTTGTTTGAGTCTAAATATGAAAGCAATAGGTGAAACTATATGAATGTCCTAATTCATAATCGGACTGATGACATAAGGTTCACATAGAAGTACTGTAAAGCACACATGATTAGAAGTTATCAGAAAAGAAGAAAAGAACTTAAATTAAAATATATGTAAACTGTGGATTATGATTAATCTGAAATCCTGCCTATGTGAATAAAAGCTTCTCTCCCTTGTAGCTTATGCTATCATTCTCCAAGTAAAAGAGAGCAAACCCTTTCAGAATGTTACAGTGCTCGTGAAGGTAGTGAGATTACATGGCACTTCTTTCCAAGCCTAGAAATTTTAAACTAAAATTGCTCTTACTAATTCCTACTTTGTAGTTTTATTGGCCGTTTTGACAAGTATTCTTATTTACTTGTTGTGATCTAAGGGTTAAGGTATAAGAATGTTTTCATACAGAAATTGCAAAATTACCCATCTTATCAAACTGCCCTTGTAGACTGCTGAGGAGAAAAAAAAATCTGCAAGAGTATGGTTTATTAAGTCAGTTTTTGATGAGAAAATGCATCCAAAAGTCCTTCAGTTTTGATTTACAGCAAAAAAAAAAAAAAAATCCTGAGCACTGAAAACTGCTAGGTTTTAATCTTTTGATGTACTTGACTTATCTGTGGAATTAAACTAGCAGGATCACTTGTTTGCAGTAAGTTTCTGAGCTATACATACCTGCCTGGCAAACCACTTGAGGTCTGATTCTGTTCTTACTTGTATGTTTTAACTCCTTAATATTGATAATTTATACAACTTTAAATCACCAAGATCTGTTGCAATTATTTTCGATTTACATCCTTTATTTAAAAAATGACCAGCATCAGAACCTGCATGGAATTTCACATATAAAGGGTAATTACTATCTTTAAAAATACATTCTCATATGTACTGTTTCCAGGTAAGACAAAGGAAAAACTACTTCCCTCCCTTTTAAATCCATAAAGCATGTAACTTGCTTTAAAAAAAAAAATAGTAGTATCCTTTAATTTTGCTGGCAGTGCAATAAAAGGAAAGTGTAAGGAATTTAAATCTGTCCAGCTTCACTGGGCAGATTTCTCATTTGTATAAAATATCTGTTACCTTTTTGCTAGAAAAGGCACTTCTATTAAATCAAGCCATACAGTATCATAGGTCATATTCTTGGTATAGAGAGTATGAATATGTCCTAAATGGGAGATGCTGGTGATGCTACTGCATGTTGCAATATTAGTACTAGGCAGACGTTCCTGGTATTTCTCTAGACTGGTTTCATCACTCACAGTCACAGAGATACACATCTGTTTGTGCTTTCTTTAGCAGGTTAGAGAGGTAGGTGTCATCAGAAAAGATTTGTTTTTTTTCCTATTAGTAAATCAGCAGTTTTACTGGACAAAACAGTGCCACATCCATCACTGATAAAAGATTGTTTGTTCAGAGCCAGCTCTTTCTGCTCCTTTGAGTTTGGGGAGCTGAAGATCAAGGGAAGGGATTATTTTATGATCTCTGTAATCGAGTTCTGCTCTTTTCACTCTGAATACCGCTGCTGGCACTCCTGCCATAGCAGATAATTTGCAATGTTGTAGACATTTGGCATTTGATATACTTTTGTATTTCCTAGCTATTTGTTATGTTTATGTATTCTGTATTTTACACTATATCCACACCTGGAGTTGCTTCTGAATTCACTATGATTTTACATCAGAGATACCTCTTTGACCCTCTCATTTACACCACTATCAGATCAACATCAAGGAGTGCATTTAAAAACAAACCAAAACATTTAAACTCATAGTGCTCTAACTTAAGGCAGAGGAACTTCCTATTCTTAACCTGTATCTTTTTAACTTTTAACTTGGAAATCACTGCTGTAATTATTAGCACTCATCATTGATCCCTGTCCATAAAAAATAAATAACTCCTGGAAAACAACATAGTAAGAGATTTGATTGCCAACCCAAGGTTTCAGTTCTAAAGCTAACTCCAGGAGGGAAGATGTCTTTTACTGCCTTGAACATGTCAAATTATTTTGCTTCAAAAATGGCTGAAGAACATAATGCACTCCTTTCATTTCATATCAAACAGAATTGATGAAATTGCACTGAAAAGATCAAGGCTCAGATTCCAGTCTCACCTACACTGGTGTAAATCCTAAGTGATCGCATTAAATGAACAGCCTTGCACTAATGGATTAAGCTCAGCGTTGTTCCTGGAAGGAAGGTTTCTAAAAAACGTTAACATAGGCCCATCACACACACAACTTTCAACCACAAAATCTCTTTTTACTGACAGGTATGGATACAATGCACACACTTTGCAGCATTAACAGCAGTAACTAATCAATCCTCACATTATTCATGCAATGAGTTACAAGTCTCACTTCAAGACAGGAATATTTATTGCTGCAATCATTAGCTGTGGAGTCGTCTGAGATCCTTGTAAAGAAGACAAAACAGAAATACAAAATAAGCAGAAAATACTCCTCTGATCTACCTCTGTGTATTAATCAGCAGCTGATTCCTGTGAGGTCCAGAGATCTTGGGCGCAGCTTGGAAGCGCAGCTCCTCTGTGCCAGGCTTCCAGCTCCTCGCTTTGGCTCAGCGCCATTGAAATTACAGCCATGGGTCATCTTTAGAACTTGTCCTGAAAGTTATTGACCCCTGTTTCAGTTTTTCTACTCCACGCACTTCAGCCCAAAANGCTTCCAGCTCCTCGCTTTGGCTCAGCGCCATTGAAAATACAGCCATGGGTCATCTTTAGAACTTGACCCGTTTCAGTTTTTCTACTCCGCGCACTTTAGCCCAAAAGGAGTATTTATGCAAATGGATCTGTTATGTTTTAATGCCATGTCCTTCAAGAGGTAGGTGACAAAATGGTAGCTACAGTGTAGTTAGAAATGCTGCCATCCAAAGACATAGTGCTCTGGATCCATGGAAGACAGTTTAGTAACTTTTACATCAGACTAGGTCTAGCATTCTTGGCATAAGTATTGACCATTTCTTTGCTTCTGAATATGTAATTGCCACTGAAAACCACCTCCTGTACTTGTCAGAATAGGAAGGAAATCAAACAGTCTTTTACGATTTCTCCCTCTTACGGATACGTAATAAAATGCTAACTGTGTTCAGAAAAAATATCAAAAAAGGCCTGTACAGTATATGCTATGACCTAAATATAACAACTAAAGCAGGCACAGTGAGAAAAATATGTTTAGATAATTTAAAAGATAAACGGTTACCAGCTTCACTGATCCATATACTCTGTCAATCCAGAATTTATTAAGTGCTTCCAATCCAGATGATATATTTAGCAAATGATGTAGCTCAGCAGTAGAAGACCAATGAAGCCCAAGTCATAAAAGCACTAGGAAAGGAGACTAAGCTATATGCCATGAATAATATTTACATTCAATCAGAACATCAAGTGCAGATTACATTTCTCTTCTACTAAGAATGTGCCACCTTTTGCTTAAGCAATCACTGCACCGACGTGACTTTTAAGAGATAATAACAACTCAGTCCGCAGCAAATAATAATCTATGGAAGACACAGGCCCTGTAGTTTTTTATACTGACAGAAGAGAAAGTAAGATTATCTCTCCTTAAAATTTCCAAGCCCATTTAATCATCTAGCTATAATAGCAGATAGCTTTTCAAGTGAGCTAAACCTGCTTTCATAAATTTGATAACACTGCCATTTTGTTCAAGGCACTTAGAAGCTCTTTTAAATGGCAAGTAACTCACACTGGACCATATCCATGTCCCACTGAAGCAAATAGCAAGATATCTGGCCCAACCCCCTGCTCAGGCAGGGTCAGCTACAGGGTGAACAGGACTCGGCCATTTGGGTTTTGAGTAGTTCCAAGGATGGAGACTCCACAGCCTCTTAGGAAAACCTGTTCTGCAATTCAACCACCCCCACAGTGGTATCCCCACAGAGTGGAAAAGCCTTCTTAGGTTCAGGTGGAATTTCCTGTATTCCAGTTCATGCCTGTGCCTCTCAGCTGGGCACTGGGCATCGCTGAGAGGAGTGTGGCTGCGTCTTCTTTACACCCCCCATCAGATATTTATCTTAAAGGAAAGCCTTATGGCATAAGATGTCTGTGCCCAACATGTTACCACAGAATTCAAAGGCCAGAAATAACTTCTAGCGTTAGTTGATGATGCCTAATTTTAATAAAGCAGTGAGTTATAGTTACACAGTGATACTTCAAGAACTCTTGCATTAACAAAAGACTGCTGAGACAGGATAAACTTCAAATTCTCCACTCATGCTGCTCAATTTGGATTTTGGCATGTTGACCCTTCTAGGCAGCAATCTGAATTCCAAGCGCACTGTTCATACACTTTCTGCACAGTTAAGCAGTCACGTTGTTTATCATTGCCAACTTGCCAGCAAAGGCCGAAGTGAAAAATGCATTTGGTTCAATGAGATACAAATTAACAGAACTGCCTAAGAGTCCTTGCAACTGAAAACTTATCAGCAAGTCCCTGGCTTTTCTTTTTATATTGGAAGGAACCTATGGATAGTTGTCAACCTAATGAAATTGTGTAGTATGGCAATAAAAGCAAGATTTCACTGAGGGCATTTATATGTGCTTTTATGATATTAAAAGAGATTCATTATTACTCTCCAGCAAGGCATAGCTGAGATTGTTTGCTGGCTTTCACATGTAAAGTAACTCATTTTTATGTGTTTACAGCCCAAAACAATATAATTGTAATTTTAGACCGTTTATGTCTTGAATCAAATAAAAGGAGAACTTCAGTAAAATATTCAAACTTCAGCTATATTCTTTAAAGAAATATTATAGGATTTCTTCTGAAGAAATGTTAAGAACTTTTTTTTATAATCTATTACTACAGCTCTATAGAATTCTACATAGATATTTCAGACAATTAGATAGGGAGATTTCAGACAGGATCTGTCTTGATTTAACCTGCTTTGTATACATCTGTCAACCTGTTGAATCAGGAGAGAGTTTAAAGGCCCAGGAGGTATCATCAGACAAGAAAACAGTTTTATTATTTTTTCTCTCATAGCATTAAACAGAAGTAAAACATACCGCCAATTCTTGAACAGAAAATATAATTTATTTTTATGAACTCTATCTTAATGGTCTCTTTACAGCTGTTGAAATAACACAGTTGCAGACTCAAATATCAGCTGGAGAAGATATAACACAAAGACAAAAGATAAAACCTTAGATCTGAAAGATGGACAAGGGCTAATGAAATAAAGGTTATGAGGGAGTTAAGTGGGCGATCCACAGGATTTTGAAATGGAATGATAGTTCTGCAGTAGCTGCTGTGTTAGCTGGGGAGTTCACATAGCAACACAGGAAGACCATGGCCAAGGGCTGCAGGAGAGTGTGGTTCAGACCCCGCAGATGTAGGGAACATGGAAGAAAACCTCTTATCACAGGCACAGGTTGGGGTAAGTCTCTTGGGAGAGGGGCTGGAGCACATCTCACGCTCTTGTTAGAGCACAGCTTGTTTATAAATTTCCACATAAAATCCCAATAAGGTATGGATAAGGAAAAGTTCCAAAGTCCTTGCGTGCAGTGCACACTGGCATCTCCACCATCCACAGGTCTCACACCAATTTTTACAAGTGCAATCTCTGGTGACTGACCTTGAAATTTCTACAGAAAACTTACAGAAAATATCACACACACAAAAAAAGAAAGTCTGCAAACAAAGGGCATAAACTAAATTATTTTCCTTCAAGGCTTTTTTTTATATAAAGTTATCTTTCTATCTTTCTATAAAGTTATCCATCTTGGAAAGTGCTTGCCCTTTTGCTTGCATCTGATCTATTGGCCCATGAATTGTACTGAGAGCTCATGGATACTTCCTTGGAATGCAGGTCTGTACATTATGTGAAGCCCCATGTGTTAAGATAAGTTGCATATTAAAATCCTTTCTGTTGTTTTCAAAATTGAATTTCCTTCTGGAAATTTAGCTTATCAAGCTTCACACTACCCTTATCTACTCAGGACACATAAAAAGAAATTGGTCACTTAAAGAATGAGGAGAATATCTGGTTTAAAGGAATCTAAACTGAGGCAGAATTAATACTCAATTATTTACATTTTTAGATTCTCTTAATCCCTACATTATGATGCTTTGTACTGAAAAGGGTTTTCGAATAGAATAACCTTTCTTATAAGAAAATGGCTACATCCAAACAAAAGCTTTCTAATGCATTGCTTGGATTTCTTATGGGGATCATCTAGATCATCTAGAAATGGTAGGTATTCCTTAACATATCTCAAGTACTTCAAAAAATGTTCTCTGACATGTAGTCAGTAATATCATTGCTACATTAATGATCTGTTTGCTTCACGACTGAGCATCTTAGAATCTTTGATCTCATTTTGCTTAAACATATCAATTAATGACTTAAAATGTCAATTATGTTACCCTGAGAAAGTTATGTTTGAAAAACTACACACAAATGAAGTATAGATTGATGCAAACAAACATGCAGAGCTTTTAATGAGAGATCAGTAAGCAGATTGTCTCCTTTTGATATTTTCTTGTTTACTCGCACAGGATTTCAACATCCAGAACTGGAAAAGTAACGCTTGATCAGAAAGTCTACTCCCCACTACTACAAGCAGACAATAAACACATTTATCATTCTCCATCTTATAATAAGCTGGACTTCTTGTTTTCGCTCCTTCACTGCAAGAAAGGTCTAAAATATCACTCTTCTGGCAGCTGGGAGCTTTTGAAAATTTCCAGTGAAAAGAAATACATTTTTCATTCATAGCTAATCTATTCATGATAAACTTGTTCTTCTGATTTAATCAGTTCAATTCAACTGTTCAATTAAACACTTTTTCCTTCCTTGATACTTTGTCTCTCTTCCTTTTTCTGCCGACTCTCCCTGAATATTCATAGAAAGCAATCTTGTTCCCTTCTGACACACTTCTTTTTTTTTCTTGGTATAACAAGATATCCTTTAATTGTGTCTGTTTCATATTTTCATTGCCATGATCGTGCTCCAATTTGAGATCATCTTTCTTGTCAAGTGACCAGAAATAGCTAAGTCTTTCCATATTCTTCTATTTTTACTATTTCTACTTTGCCTGATCTATCCCAGAACAAATTGCCTTTTTCATAGCACACAGGTAGTTCAGAATCACCTTGTGATTAACAAATACAGTCATGTCATTTTTTTCTACTATCATTTCCATTCTTCTGTTGATTCATGTCTAGAGTTTACCAAGTTCCATTATACCACTTCACCTCTCTGCATCTGCTCCATGGACTCAAGGCTACTGTCTTTAAAAACAGTAGCACTTGACTCAACATGATGTTTATATTGGCTTTGTTTATGTAGGTTTAGTTAGATCTGAACCAACAGAGGGGAAAGTTTCTGCAAAACTGACCCCACAGTTCCATGAAATGGATATCCAAACAGAGTTCAGTGTCACACAGCCAGACCCTCTTGTATTCCTTACAATTGCCTCTTCACAGAAGACTTGGATGCAAGAGCACAAGGTCGAACACTGTCTGTTTCTAGTTCCCACAATGTGAATGTCTCAGTTTCTCCATCCCTACACGCAGTATGACATAGCATAGCCTCTATTGGAAGGGAAGCAGAGTCCTTTAAAGTTATGAGAACTTCATGAGAACACTATTGCAAACTTGAAAATTCACCATTTAGGAGATTTGAGTGGGTATGCTTCCAGGTGTCTGTGAATGATAATCAATTAAATGATCACAGCTGATAAAACACACAGAAGCAGACACAAGAATAGCTTCATTTGTTGAAGTTTCTGGCAATTATTTGTTCTGAATACAGAAAGATGAACTGGCTGTAGATCCAAGGTTTCCTCCTTCACAAAAGCCTCGTGATAGAGCAGTATGATTTTGTATTTCATAGACACAAAACAAATTTGCATTGCAAATTATGAACCGTTTCAAAGAATTGTGTATATACAGCTGCAGCCACATTTGACAAACAAGACAATGTGAAGCACAGGAAGGAACTGTTACAATCAAAAGCTGCTGGGTAATGCAGACTCCTTAGAATATTCATTATTGTTCATGATTTTGTTAAGTCAACAGGGAAGAAAAGTTGCACAGGTAGCAATACTAGCAATACCACCTCATTTTCTATGAGGCTGAGACGTAGCAGACATAGCTCAGGGAGGGTGAACTAGATGTTCACCTTTTAATTTCATCATTAAAGCAATAAGTGAGTAAACCTAATGATCACAGAAGTGAGGGTCTGAGAACATAGGTTTTACTGAGATTGAATACGCTTCTGCAGATGGAAACACTCATGCAATTGCTTTTCTCTTGTGCTGCTGAATCTGAATCCAGATTTAGGGCATATTAAGGCTAGAAGCAGTCTAGCTGTGCTAGGCTCGCATGAACTAAATAGCCAACCTTGTTTATTCTGTCTGTCTGAACACAGCCAGTGGCTTCCAGGTGGCTCCTCAACTTTTTTTGATTTGTGAATTCCAGACAGACCTGGGCATCTCTTACATGAAAGATGTTACTGGTATTCTCTCTTTCTCCATTTTTCAATGTGGAGAATAACTTTTGTATGTGCTTACTTAGATTGTGTTTTATGTTCCTAAACTATAACAATACATTTGATTTTTCAGTTTTTAACATCAAAAACAGCCAAATGATCTCTGAAGCTATTATTTAAATTTATAATAATATGTAAATCCTAATTACTCCTTAAAAACACTTTTGTTTCTGCAAAAGCAAGCCTGGAAATAGATCCTTTGTAAAGCCCGGGAGGTCAAACTCTACCTCAGTTAAACGAGTTGAGTGATTTTTTCCAGTTAGGTATCGGAGTTACTGCTTGATCATAAGGAGAAGGATCATTGGGATGTTCAATCTGTTTAGGCACTGTTTGAATGTGGGGAAATACAGGATGTTTAAGAGAAAGAAAGGGAGAATCAAAGCCAGTATTTCTGAATATTTGGGAAAAGGAAGATGTAGTGTATACTTGAATTGCTAGGCAGATTAAGAGTTGATGGAAAAACAGAAGTTCCCTAGGATCTGCTAACGACAGCTACTCGGTTTCCTCTCTCTCGCCAAGTAAATAAATATATATATATATATATTTGGAACAGTAGAGAGATAAATGGAATGATCCCTAATACTTTAGTAACAAGACTTCTTAGACCAGTATAATTTTTCTGTTCTCTCTTGACATTTTAAATAAGATATATGTGCTGGTAGATGTTTCAAATTTTAAATGATGACCTACATAGTGTAATATGTCAGCAGAGCATTCCTCTGTCGACATTCTTCTGAATGAGAAATGTGCTACACAGCATGTACTACTAAATGTTAATAGCTCTAAAGCTACACAAATTGTAAATTTATTGAATTTTGTTAATAATGAGATGAATTCTCAAACTACTCACAGCATTCTGAAACGATGGTAACCTGAGCAGAATTAAAGGTGCCATAATATCCTGAACTGACAGGCAAAAGAGACCATAGCCAGGTGATCTCAGTAAAGAGAATAAACCATTCTCCAGCTGCAGAGTAGATCCGTTTAGGGTGTTTGACTGAAGGACAAGGCAACACTTTGATTACAGTACATATATGGTCATAACCTTAGAGTGCCTTCCTCATGTGAGTACATGAAAAAGTTACACAAAAGAGAGAAAATACGCTTGATTTTTTTCCCTGTGTTTCAGTGTTGGTATCTCACCCAGCATTTAAGAGACTAGCAAGCATCTCTGCCCTTTTTGTGATCTGCTGTTTGTACTAGCTTGTATGATCATTTTAGAACTTTCAGAATCACCATGAATCTTCAACCAGAGATATCAAATAGCTCACTAGAAAACACAGTTCAGATGAAAGAAGAAATCAGAATCTGCAGTGCCTTCCCAGCACTGTGATGGCTTTGGAAACATGAGCAGATATTGGTCATGATGACTTTGATTTCTGAGTTCAGCACAGCTGGCACATGGTGTCGGGTGAGCAGAAGGCTGAGGGCTCCTAATGAAGGGGGATTCCTGCCCCATGCAGTGCACTCGTGTTGGGTGAGATGGGGGGTGTTAAGCAGCCTGTCTCTGAAACCTGGCCTCTGTCACCCTTGTTCTAATCTTACCCAGATAGAGAGGCAACAGCAGAATCCATCCTCTCCAGGCCTGATCCCTCCCTGTGCTACGCGGTGCTTCCAGCGCTGCAACTCCATCCGTATGAACAGTGCTCCTGCCGTGCACAGCTGGAGCAAAGTATCAGGTTCTCAGTCGCTTATCTACTTCTGTGAAAAATAAACTCAGTTGTTCCACTGCTCCACATTTCCCAGTTAATATAGAAAGAAATACTGACAGGTAGTAAAAATGTATTTTTTGTACTGTCATATAACCTTGAGCACTTCGCCTTGTCATTTTTTTGTTATTTTCATCCTGTCCAGTATGTAATCACACAGAGCAAACCAGATTCACACAATCACACTTCTGCATTGATAATGGGTTATACATCTGAAGATATTGATCGACTGCAAGGAAAATAAATTGAAGTAATACAGGATTTGAGAAAGCTGCTGACTACAGATATCTGGGTCTGCAATCTTTTAGTATACTTCTTTGTTTTAGCTTATTTAGAAACCAGGAAAAGTGCAGAAAGAAATTTTCAGTTATTCCAGTAAATTTCTATCCTATTCCAATCCTAACTAGATTGCACTTGTAGTACTATTAGAAAATACCTAAAGAAATGATAGCTGTAAGGACACCAGAACAGACAGACTTGAACGATGCCAATGTTCCTATGACAGTTTGTTCCCATACAGGCTTTGGTGGCCAGTGCAAAGTGCAGGATGAGGAATCTTAATCAGTACGTATCATAAGGAGCAAACAACCAAAACACATCATTACTGTTCACTGATAGCACTGTTACAGGTGGCAAAAACTGCATCATCACAGATATATTCCAAAAATAGTACTTTCCACCCTTACACGGAAGGCTGCAGCTTATCTGAAGAATGAGTACGCTGCATCTCTATCACCTGATCAGGAAACAGAAGATTTTCCTTTCCCCTTTTTGTCAGTAAAAAAAAAAAGAAGAAAAAAAACTCATTTGAATAGGATATGATGGAAGCAGTTCAAAGCTATAATTCGAGTTCATTTTGAAAATGTGTGAGGAGGTGACTCAGCCCTCCACTGTCGCTGCTGTTGGTTCTTGGTCCCTGAGCTGAGTTTTCTAAAGGCAGCAATAATCACCTGTTACTTGCAACTTTCCGTGGGGATATTTCTCTCATTCATTTTTAAAAACCCTTTGACATATTACATCTTCTCGTGCTCTTATTCTTGATGTCCTTCCTGCTTTTCCTATCTCCCTTCTTCCACTCTATGTTCCTCATCATTCATGGGCGGTTAAAATTCAATGTGCTGATGTCCATGGCTTGATCTGGTACCACCATATAACTCTAGAACATGATGCTTCAGGGCAATAAAAATCCACCAGCCTGCAGAAGAGTGATGCTGTCTACAGGACAAATAAACATAGCTGTGGACACCAAGATTTCCTGTGATCTGGTGAATGCTCTTTCTTTTTGACGTCTGCCAAGTCTCTTAATCTCATTAGCTAACTGGAGCTAATTTCTATAACAAAAGGAGTTTCCTGAAAGTGATTAATATTTACATATAAAAGGTAAAGGTACGCTCCGCACTGAGTCAATCCTTAAACCAAGTGAGGTTTTTGTGTACAGGATCCAATATATTCCATTTCCTATGGAGTGAGTGTGCCAGGACTGGTTAAAAATAGCTTCTTCCATTCATTAAAGCCAGCAGATGGCCATTAATCTTCCTGAAAGTATTGATTCAAACTACTCGTCTCCACTTTCAAGGCCCTTCACAGACTACCCTCTCTCCATCTATCATCTCTCCTTACACAGCTGAAAAGGTGGCCGGTGTGTAACGAGCGCCTGACAGATACAAACCAGCCGCCTCTCCGACATGCTGCCCCTCACGTCTGGAGGGAGCTGTGCACAGCATTAACAACGCCCTTCCACTTGTCTCCTTTAAACACTCTCCTAAAACACCCCATGCCATAAGCACTACAAAACTTTACTAGCTTGATGGGACTACAGCCTGCCTAGGACATGGTCTTGCAAAGGGTTCTCTTATCATTTCTTTACTCTTCCATCTGATATCTCTCTGTCCCAAACTGCAATGTCTTGTCTTATCCCCAGATTGCAAGAGCTGCAGTGCAGAGTCTCTGCACTGTGCGCCATCCAGTGTGCTACCGCAATCTATGCAGCTAATGAGAAATAATTATTAGCTCAGGTGGCCAAGAACTGTAGGGCGTGCCACAAAATGCTGCACAGTGCATTCATGGGCAAGAACAGGCCAAAAGTAGTAAGCCTGCATGCCGAGTGTCTTGGCCTGCCTATAGTTCATCCCTGTAAACTCAGTAAACCTGTAAACCTCAAGGAGCAGCTTAGGCTCAATATTAAGCCAACATAAATCGATTTCATCTAGATCATGAAGAGCCATCCTCTAAGCTGCTGTATTCTGGTTCCCTGTGCACCAATTCCATTGATACCCATAGCCTAAAAACTGTGTTGATACCCGAAAACTGTGCTCTTTCTATACCTGTTGGAATAGATGTGGCTCTATCATATATGATAAATAAACTCTTTTACATCTAGAATGAGCCTGTTGTTTGTTTATAAGCTTCATTCATTGTGGTTGCTTTAAAACTCTAGATCCACATATTTGACTAATATATTTATGTCCCTTCTGCTCTAGTTCCAAGATCTCCCCAAAGCCATATGGATATTGCTGAAAGAAACAGTGATGATGCTACAGGCTCTCACCAGGAAGATGCTTTACAGATACCAACAAATATTTACTCCCTTCTTTCCCAAACCCAAATTCCAAGACAAGAAGCTACATATTTTCTGGGAAGAAACCCCACAGTCATTAGCACTCCATCTCTTACAATGAAAAGGAAGTTTTCCCAGGCTCAGACATTATCAGCAAAAAGAAATGATAAGGAGTCCATATTGCCTGAAAAACAGATTTTTCTTGAAAAAATAAAAATGCATAGTGACACACACACTTTCCTTCCACACAAGGAACCAGAGCCCAAAGTAGCTACTGTCAGTATGACCACGCAAATGCCTCTTCATTTTAAACAAAGTAAAGCAGTCACAGTGCGGACGGTCTCTTCTCATCTCAAGTCAAACTCAAGTTCATTCTCTGCGAGCCCTCATGCTGTTCAGTGGATTCACCCCAAACCTGGCTATTCTCCCAGGAAATGGCTCAGCAGGGTCACGGCCTCAAAGATGGAGCCATCCCGAGATTTTGGGACAGAGCAGCAGAGAACATCCTCTTTGGCATCACACCTTACTTCCTCACCTCATTTAACAGCTTCTTCTTTTGATTCAGCTCCTCCGCGTGCGAACCCCACATTTGGGCCTCTTTTCCAAGCAAGGCTTCTAGCACAGACCACAGCAATCAGAAAAGCACAAGGCATAGCAAGAGACCAGCTGGAATTACCAAAAGCCGCCAGTGGGACTCAACACCAGAAAGCCATTTGTGCGAATCCCCCGTGCTTCACCGGCGTGAAGTGTGAGCCAGCCAAAGACGGAGCTTTTAAATGTGGGCCCTGTCCTCCTGGCTACAGTGGTAATGGGACTACGTGTGAAGGTAAGAAGAATCCCATTTCAAATTCTTTTATAACTTCAAATTTAATCATTACCCAATATAATGATTTGTAATCAAATGCTGGAGATTTTGCCAGGTGCAAATTGTACCTGTTTTTAAAGTAAGTTATATTTTAAAAGAGCAAACTTCTATAACTCAAGGAAAGTTATTTCTGCTTACAAAGTAGCACAGTTATTTGATAATATCTAATCTATTAAAAGCAAGGACAGATTGTGATCTTACTTTCCCTTCCTTAAGGCCAGATTCACTCTACTGAAGTCATTATATTTGAAACTATATAAAACTTCTGAAGGAAAGAATAAAATTGACTCCATTTGTCTATGTGTATTCTAGGAAAATCTAACTGTTCTTCTATCACAAAAATTACTTTAAATATCTAATACCCTAAATACAAAAACAAACTTGTCATCTGAAATGCATAGCACCAGAAGGGTATTATCTGCATTTTTTAAACAATGAATTCCCTTAGTTGTCATTAATTATACCTTTTTGTTGAAATCCCTGTGATAATTTGATATCTTAATTGGCCTTTTACTGTTAATAACACAGCACAAAAGTGTTTGTATCATCTATTTAATTCTGTTTTGCATATGGTTTCTCGTGTTCCACCCAACACATACAGTTTTACAGTGCTGGGGCTGTGTGATGCACTGTGCACTGCAGGGATCTCCCTGACACCAGCCAATCTTTGGCGGGAGTTTTAAAGCCTCTTGTACTAGGGCAGCCCAAGATGCTCAGAGCAGATCTGGGGATAGAGCACAAAAGGCTTAAGAAAAGGTTACTATAATGTAGGGTGCTACAATTTTCACTCATTTGCACACTTCCAAAATGTGCCTTTTAAAGAGCTTAAGGCAGATGGACATGTGAAGGTCCTTGTCTTTGACCCCTACTTTACACCTGGAGCTGGGGAAGTAAAAAGCTTCCCCAAGTCTTGGCAAATCCCAAGCAAGTTTGGCTGCAGTATGGCCACCTCTCAAACACCAGGCCTATGTACATTTCTGTATTTACAAATCTGGACAAATGGGCGCTTTGTGTAAAAAATCTATTCAGTATGACAAACAATATAGTATTTACAACGTAGCTCTGCCTTCTACTGCCTCACAAGACATTTCCCTTCATTACTGGTATTACTGAAATTGTCTCTGGAAGGTCCGTAAGATGAAATACTTTATTGCCAACATCATTCACTGTCTCAGGGTTTGGCTACTTAAGACACAAACATCATGTGTCACTTGTCATTGGCCATAGCACCTGGCTAAGCACCCAGCCTGTCTGCTCTGTGATTCTACTTCATCACAAGTCTCTCTGCACCTGCCTGTCCTTGTCCTGAAACACGCCCCAAAACATCTCCACCGTTGGATCTGCAAGAGGAGCGTCCCTTGCACATCTGGCTGTTCGTGTTTCTTCCCATATCAGATGCAGTTGATTCATCCTGTTGGGACAGAGCAAGATGAGGATAATTCCTTGCTTTAAGGACTGCCATAACCTTTGCTATTAGCACCAGAAAATACAGGCACAATTGCACAGCTTTCCCTCAAAACGGCAATATTGTCTAAGAAGAGATATTGGAAGATCACTAAGAAGTGATCAGATGAGATCAAACCTTGGGAAATCTTTAGGCTTTGATGCAACAGCCATGGCAAGTGAGCAAAAGTGCTAGCAGGCTCAGATACTTTGTTGGGAGCTGTCACCATTGTAGTTGATACTGAAATTCATTGATCTAGAAGAAACTGCCCAGCAGTAGCAAGGTTTGCTATTGTGCAGCTTGAGGGAATGTGACCTTTGTTTAATAGGAGTGTCTGAAAATACTTTACTGAATGGTATTTATCTTGTGCCAAAAACATAGATTTTTTCATTAATTGTGCAGGTTCCAAATCAGGCTTGGAGAACAGGTTGGGAAAAAGTAAGCTTCCTGAAAATGAATTTCTCTCCTAAACTAAATCAGCCCAAATTTTATTTCTGTAATATTCATATCACTTTGGACAGCCCCTTACTCTCCCTTTTCGGACGAAATTAGAAATATCTTCCCTCTATTCTGTCTTCCTTCTATTAAAATCACAGAGTCCAAGTTGGAACAGACCTCTGGGGAGCATATAGTTCAATCTACCTCCTTTTGGAAGAACACAGATAGATTTCATTGTATTTGGCTTACACTTAGCCATCTAAATTGAAATATTTTCAGCAGCAATTAGAAATCTCCATTTAGACCACTGCCTTATTTATCGACAACATCGCAGTATGTAAGAACTAGGACCTTGCTTCCACCCATCTTGCTTAATACACATCACAGCCTCTTAACTCTCCTACACTTTATGGCATCGGCTAATTACGCCGCAGATGAACTGAGAGGAAGTAGCTTCCTCAAGGCCCAACTCACCACCTCCTTGCCCTTTCCTATAGCTGGTCAAGTTTGCAGTTTATAAAAGTCTCCCTGCGTGAAGGCAATATTATCATTTATTAGAGGCCTAATGTTAAGACTGTTCTGTGTGCAAGGCTTCCAAAAGCATCAATTCAGGGAAGTATTTTGGAGACAGCCATTATCATCTACCCACAATAAAAAAAAAAAAAGTAAATGGAAGAAGTAGGGCCTCCAGTAGTCTAGTGGATTCTCTTGCTTTTTCTCTTGTGCTTGCTTGCCTTTATGGAATAAACTTAGCTACGTGTTTCCTAGTGACGAGGGAGGTTGCTAAGTGGACCCATCCTCTCCCCTCCAAGTGTTTCCCTCAGGGATATATACCATAAAACCAATACATCGTGGTGATACACTTTCAGCAGTTTTACAGGACAGCGCCTTTCACTTTCCGAAGTTCACTGCAAAAGTGTCATGCTCCTTCAGGGAGCTTTACTTGAGCTTTCTATTTTTCAGCTCACTATTACAACAGGGCTGTTTCGTAACGTTTCTTATACTTTTTCTAATACATTAAAAATGCAATGTGTAACAACCACATCCCTGCACACCATTAGAGGCTAATGCTATGAAATATGTGCTAGGATGTTGTTGGGGGGCATCAGTCACCCTAGAGCAATTATTCCTGATCCTGCTACCGTTCTTCGCTCTACTACAGGGATGCTTGTGTTTTAAAAGACACTGTATCCACTCTATGAGGGAAAAAATACTGTCTTTTCCCTAGGCCCTTTTATTTTTTATTTTTTTTTTTACCAGGGTCTGCACGTATGTTACTGTCTGAGAGCAGCTGTTATACTTCTTGGGTTCCTTAGGGTTTCCTGAGGTGGAACATGTCCTTTCCGTTCTGTAACAGTTGACGCTAACAAAAGCTTCTGCTCTGGGTGTTTTTATTGTGCCCTAAATCTAACTAGGAGCCCTAAACCTGAAGACCAAGGGAAAAACAAGAATTTAAACCAGATTCCTAGTCATTGATTTGGTTTACTTAATTCCAAGTTTGGTAAAAAGGGAGTTAAGGTTACCAAAAATATACAATTAAAAAGTCAATGACTCAATTCTATAAAATATATAAATATATTGCCTATGTAAAATATAGGCAATTGCCTAATTAGGCAAATTGCCTAATTTGCACAATTGCCTATATAAAATATAGGCAATTGTGCAAAATTCTTGATTTTCTTGATTTTTTTTGTTTGGTTGGTTTTTGGGTTTTGTTTTTCTTTTTAGTGCTCATAATAATTCCTCGGAATTCCTATGAAGAATAAAGTCTTGTTATTCTAGAAATAGGTATTTTCTTTAAAATGTGATGGCTGTAGAATTCTGGCATATTTTGCTATTTTCTGAGCAGAGGGAAATCTGTTCCAGAATGCTGGTAGTCATGGCTTCTACTCAAGCAATGAAAACACAACATTGCCTTGACATACAAACCAAGTAATTTTCAAATCAACAGGGAAGACAGAGTAGTTGGGAATGGATTATGATCTCAGGATGCACAGCTGGATGAGACAAAGAAAAAAATCAGGTAGTTGCATTAGACTCATGACATTTTTACACAGCCTATTAGACCACAGCAGATCAAAAGTTCATCCCCCTCTCGCCAACAGCTACCAACAGCAGATGATCAACAAAATATGGGAAAAATAGGAGGATACTGTTCAGAAGGGTCTCATAGCAACTTATGGATCATGGGCTTCAGAGCAGAAGTCTTTGTAGGTAATATCTCTCTATATATTTTTCTTCTGTGACTCTTTCAAATGATTTTTGAACCCATATAAATTTATTTTGCCCTAGTAACACCAAAGAGCTGCACAACTGATCTATGTGCTATTTAGAGGATTACCTCTTTCTTTTATACTATCTGCCTGCTAGCTTTACATCTTCCCTTTTTGTACTGAGAGAGTAAAGCAATTGTACCCTATTCAACTTTTCCAGGCCACTCATGATTTTGTATTTTCATGTCCTATACCCTGCAAGTGGTGTGACTCTCTCTATTCTTTTTCTCTATTCTTCTTCAGCTTCCAAAATTTTCTTGCTCTTACATAACTCTGGTTATCTCTCTCACTTTTTTTTCCTATATCTTTTCCAATTTTACTATATCTCTTCCAAGTTGCAGGAGTCAGAACTGAACATGGTATTTGAGATGCAGCTCACCATGGATATAGGTCGTAATAATGTCTGGCATTTCGTGCTCTGTTCCTTTCCTAACAGATCCTTAAATTCTATTTGCTTTTTTTGACTGCAGATGAGCACTCAGCTGACATTTCACCAAAAAAAAAAAAAAATTCATTAGTACAGCCTCAGTAGAACCGTTGTCTGCGGTTTTATTCCCAATTTATCCAGTCAAATTAATCTAGTTAATTTTCTATTTGATATGATGGGTATTTATTTCATAACTGGGCTCTGGACTGCTGGACTATTAAGTAAGCACAGGTAATTTTAATTGCACTAATAAATGAAATACAGCCCTGCCTAGAACACGAGGATATACATAGTGCCGCATCCTGCAGCAACACATAAGCTATTTTCCTGTCTTTCAGTGGCATAAGCCTCAGTGTAGAACAAACCTGTGCCTCATCTAATTAGGTGATTATTTTGCATGTGTTCTTTAATGTCTGCAGCTTAGTTACTTGATATCCACAGCAGTCGGTCAAAAACCACATGGGAGACACACTGAATATACAACTCCCAATACATATTGCTGAATGGCCAGACTGTTGGCCAGACCTGCCAGGTCTGCCCGACTTCAATTTGACTGTAGAAATCTTCACCTGCTCCCATTCCCTCTCTTAATGCATACTTTGTTGTCATCTACGGAGAACGGCATTGATGCTTGGCAGCGAGCCTACCTCTATACCTAGACACCTCCAAATACAAGAAGGTAATTAGAGGCACTGGCAAGAACAGACACTAAATTAAATAAGGCATTAAACTTCCACCGATCTTTATTGACTTGCCAATCTGATGCAACATAACATCACTACTTTGTGGCCTAAGTAGTATAAGATATTTATTCAGGATGACTCTTCCACATAGTGGAGCAATTGTTCAAATGCAAGGATCAAATACATTCCTAGAGCAAATACAAGTGATACATATATATGAGGGTTGTACATCTCATCTTTAGTACTGCACAAACATCTCTACGTGCTGCACTTTTTTCAGTTTCCTTTGACTGAATAAAAGCCATCAGGGCAACGGTAGATTTCAGTCCTTTCTACCTTTTCTTTCTCTTGTGTTGGGAAACTGAAGGTTTCAGCAACTTGCTGGAGTGAGAAGAAGACTGGGTATATCCAAGCCCCCACACGCTAGACTGCATAGCCGGTTTATTCACTGTCAAGACATTAAGCAGCACATCTGTCCTGTAGCCGCTTGCTGATTATGACATCAAACACAGCATGCATTTCTGAGTACCCCCAAAGTTATTATGGAGAAACCTATAAAAAGTGCATGATCTCATCTTAAAATAAAAAAATACGCACAATGAAAGTATTTAGATGGAAAAAAAAATAGTAGTTTCAGGGTATCTTCCAAAAAGCACTTTCAAAGAAAACAATAATGGACTTCTCAATTTCTCATCTCCGGATTTTAAATTATAAACATAAACTTACATATATTTGACAGGAAGATTGACCATTTGCAGCAATGCTTTTCTCTTTACTGCTATTTTATATCATCCAAAAACACTTTGTATAAAAACCCTGCAATACCTTTGTACAATTTAGTAAATGTTTATGGGAAAAAAAATGTTTATTCCTGAAAATGAAAGACGGAAGTTTGGAAAAGAATGTGACATAAACTGTATATTTCTATTACTGAGGGAAATGCCTTCTGGGTGAATATTACTCTCCCTCTCCCACTGCAGCCAGAGTGTTCAGCTTTTATCTTTTACTATTCAGCAGTAATAGAATATTTTTAAACATTTTATTATTAAATGTCACAATAAGACCTAAATGTTTTAATATCCAAAATATCACGTTCTTTTCTGACAGTTTAGATGTAACTCACAATGTATAAAGGCCAGATGGAAAGTAGTCTATTCAATCAGATACATTCATTTAATGAGCTACCTACAAACATCTTGAAATAAAGAATATATCTGAATGTCCCTGTGCTTGGTTTAACACTGGGGCATCTGGAGGTTTTATGTGACCGTCTTACTACAGGGAAGAGAATCACATTTCACATACTTCAAAAGGAGAGGCATATTTATCCCAGTAGTTGCATCTCCCTGTCTCTGTGGAGACAATAGCACCTTATTCTGTTAAATTCTGTTAATACTGTAAAATTCTTATTACTAAAAAAAACAGCTGAAAGCAAGTTTTGTGCTTATCTAAGCACAGAAAAAGGAAGATCTCTAAAACATACGTCTGTGCAATGGATAGGTCAGTACCCTACACCCAAAGCAGTAAGACTGTCATTGATGACAGTGAGATCTAGAGTGAGCCATAGTGGGCAAGAGTTAGATTATAAACACAGTGCTTCAATTTAAAAGGACTAGCAAATTTGTTTGAAAACAGATTCAGTTTCTTTCCTTCTCTTCCATTTTCCAATTCAACACAGACCTATTGCTTGCCCTGCCTGCAGTGCCCGAGCCTCTGACAACTACTGCAGGGTGAACCAGAAGATCTTCGGGAACTTAACACAACTGCTTAAATGAGTCTAAATCAAATCTATTTAGTTCTCCAGAAAATGGGATTTTTTTTTCTCATCTACACTTCAAATTTATTCTAGCACATGCTGAAAAGGAAATGCCTAAATATTATAGCTTACAAAATGAAAACTGAATTTAGCTTAATGTCATTCTCAGCGTATATAGTGCAGATCAAAATGTATCTGTTGAGGTTTCTGTTCTCAGATATGTCAAATTCTAAAGTTATATTAATGCTTAATGGAAAATTTCACAGTTGAAAATGATTGCTAACGGAAAATTTAAATACTGAAATACCTGAAGAGCAGATCTAATACCAAATGATTTTTTAATGTTATTTGTGTCAAAATGGTTTTATTAAAAGATATCTTCTTGTATCCTGTCTTTTTAGTTGCTATTAAAAATCTGTGGTGGCGTTCACAATATTTTTGAATAGCAAACTCAATGTGCAACGGCTTTTTGTGAAGTGCTGGTGCAATCACAAGGGGTAGGGAGGCCTTCAATGGATGAACTTCGGTTAAATTTTTTGGTGCCACAAGTATCTGTCCTTCATGTGGTCTATCAATTATGCAGTCCAAAACTGTACTTTCAAAACTTCACAGTTTTAAGAACAAATTGTACTAGGCTTGTTTTTTTCCTCTTGCTCTTGAAATGGCACTTTGTTTCGAATCTCTTTGGTTTCTTTCCTTATTATGCATTTTCCTTGGAATAACCTTGCTTAACTTCATACGCATTACAAAAGATACAGTTCTGCCAGTAAAGTCTGCCAAAGTACAGTATTTTTCTTTGCCTTCACTTTCCAAGCACATGGATGGGTATTTTTTAGTCTGTAATGTACTTGTCAAAAGGCTTAGGTGGGAGCCAGCCAACACATACACCTTATTCTGCTCCTGCACACAGTATTTTATGTTTCAGTGGCCTTCCTACAGCAGTTTCTTCTCCCTGATTCTCCTGAATTTCACATACATAACTTCTTCTTAACAGAGGGTTACAAGCAGAGGTAATAATGAGGCAAAACTGTAAGTATCTGCCTTATACATTTAGCTTCTAGAGGCTAACCCACGCAATTAATACTCTTAGGGATGTTCTTCCTCAGACCCTAAATCAGACTCCAGATCTGACTCAACTGCCAGAGTCTAGAAAGTGTATAGGGTGCTCAAAGAAAACAGCTCCCTAACTTAATATAGTTGATCAGCTAAGTAATGTGAACCTCCCTACACAGTTCCCTAAATTCACATTTTTTAACTTTTAAAAGAGAGTTTACTGCCTGACTCCCAAAGACCAATGTTTAAATACAAAGCAGTATCTCCTGAAAAAAAACAACAACAACAACAACAAAAAACCAATATTTTAAAGCTTCCAGGTTTATGCAACACCCCTCTCATCTTCCTTCTTCCACACCATGACATTACTTATTGCAATGTGTTGAGAAATTCTTCCCCAGATCTATCTTCAGACTTCACACTGCCTATTAAAAATTTAAACTGTTACTTAAATGTTTGCCATTTTGCTGATGAACTCCATATAACTCTTTTGTGTTCAGAGGAAACACTTCATCTCTGGTTTAGAATAACATCTGACACCTTTAAAGGCTTCCTGAACATCCACAAGGCACATTTGTAGAGAGGGAAGCAAGGTATTTTGTATTCCAGACTATGTTTGTACTTTCTCCATCCTTGGACTTTCAAAATATGTACTTAAAAGTGTATACAGTCAGAAGTTAAACAACATGATTATGTTAAAATCATTCCCTTACAGAGAGTTTATGTCAGCTCCTTAGTTTGTGCTGTATTATTAACCTACTTATATCCTTTAGTCTTTTCCTCAGTAGCCGAATTGCTTGTTGGATTAGTGAAATGGCATGTGGGAAGTAGTAGGAATAAGTGTTGTGCTCATAACCACAAAGAATGTAATATCTGAACACAATATTTCTCATGTGAACACAATATTCCTCATGTTTTACTTTGCTTGTGCTTCTTGCAGTGCTCTGTGATCCGCCCTGTGAACACGGAGGAACCTGTGTATCTCAAAACACTTGTTCTTGTGCTTATGGATTTGTTGGTCCTCAATGTGAAACAAGTATGTATGAATTCATTGAGGTTTTCCTTTTCATTACATGTCTGAATTTGCAGAAAATGATAAGACACAAGAAAAGTCTATTTATTTTTCTGTATTTCCCTTTAAAATGATGATTGAATACAGCAAGGAAATCAAAGTATAATATATTGAAGTAATATCCTTGCTAAACTATTTCTGAGCATATTTTTATCAGCAGCATAGCTGTATTATGTAAAAATATGCACATCTATATCAACATTTTCTTCTGCAAAAACAAACAAGCAAACACCTCCATATTATTTATAATAACGTTTATGAAATTCAAGGTTGTGGGAGCGAATACAGTAACACTAATTTTGAGAACACAAAAAGACAACCATACCTATTTAGAGTCATGTTACTGTGCAATATAAGCAACAAAAGAGGTTCAATATATAGAGTACCTGCAAAAAAAATCACTCTTCAAGCCCTTCAATATTAGCTGAATAGCAAAACATACACAGTTCCCTTATTGCAGTGCTCTCTCCTGATTTAAATATCAGGTTGCCCTTGACAGGAATATAATTTTATCTACGCTAGCTAGAATACTTAAAAAAAGCTACTTTATCTAGCTAGAATACTTAAAAAGCAAAGTATTTTAGATGCAAGACTTTTGATGAAAAGAGTGAATTAAAAAAAGAAAGGAAAGGAAAGGAAAGATTCATCCCAGTCTTGGAGTAACAACACTGGTTTCATTGCTGTCGCAGAGCAGCTTTAGGTCTGTGTCAGTGATTACAGGTAAGAGATTCTGAACCTGATCCTTTGCCTATTTTCTAGTGGTTTGTAACAGGCACTGTCACAACGGTGGCATCTGTGTTTCCCCGGATGAGTGCAAATGCAAAAATGGATGGAGCAGCCCTTCTTGTGAAACAGGTATGTGCTGAGAAATCACCAGCCTGACATTCCCTTTATTGCCCAGACTCCTTACAGTGGTCGTAGTGCGGATACACTCAAATCTCAACTTAGAAACGAGGTTTATGAAGACAGGAATAGAATAAGGGCTCTTTAAGTTAGGAAGAGACTGTAAGCAAGCAAACGTGAAATGCCAGGTTAGCAACTTTACAAGGAGTTCTGGTTAATACCACATAATCAAAGAAGAAAAAAAAGGACCTTAAAAGGTAGGCTATCAGCAACTGTATCACACTACGGTTTCTTTTGGTCGAGTTCTTGCCTCAATTTTGCCACTCCAGAAGACAGAAAAAAAAATAGGCTCAGAAGAACTTAATCATTCACCACTAAAAGTAAAGTCCACTGCTGCCTCCCAGAGTTCATACTATTTCTCCTGGTTGCATTTAATACCTATCGGGTGCCTGCAAAGGCATTCACAGCAACGCATGCACTCAGGTAAAAGTCAGCTCCATCAGTCAGCACAAAATCACAAGGTGAGGACTGGAATTAGCTATCTATTTCTAGCCAGTTTTGCATAGTTTCGCAGCCTATTTCAAATAGATTTGGCTCAGACCTTTCTCAGGGGCGCTAGATGCTAGAAGGAGCTCTACATCCATGACCAGTCACGCAAAATACCCAAATATTGCAAAGGGCAGGCATGGGAACTCCATGAGCTCCAAGGCTATGAAGGCATTTTGCCTACACCACAGTGACTATTAAATGTCTTTTAGACTACATTACCTTTCTTGGAAGGTGAGAGATGTCATCCCAGCCAGCTACTCCTGGGATTGCTCATCTTGCAAGTGCTCGTATGAGAGAGCAATCAGGGACACATAGATTAACCCAGCTAAGGTCCAAAGTAACAATTTGTGTTGCCACTACCCAGGCAGGTGATTTGGTTCCCATCACCTCCTCATTTTCCTGCCAGAGGTCTGTTTTTCTCACAATACCCATGGGGAAAGGTTATCATCAGACTCACTCTGTGGCACTCATTTGTTGCACTAGAGAGTGTATTTTGAGAAGCCTGTTGGGATTTCCTTTCTTCCTGAATGAAAGCACCTCCAGAACACAGAAATCTCTGGGTTTATGCATATATTAAAACAAAAATATAGGTTTTTAGTAGACATCATCTGTGGAACTGTAAACACTGACAGTATGAACATCTGTGAACTAGCTATGAAAATGAGGCAACTAATCCAAAGCCACTATTGGCAATGAATGAAGTCAATTTTGTTTGTTACTTAGTCTTAAATTCATGACATCAAGACTACAATTTCACTTTTTTTTTCTTTCTAAATTGACATTTTATTTCTCCTTTTTGTTCATCTGAAAAATTGTTGTGACCCTTATCTTTTTTAAGCTTAAATTTATTTATTTTATCCAATGAGCTACTGAGAGAGAAAGAGAGTAGAAGGGAAATGACTGCTTTAAAATGACATTCTACTTTGTAAAGAAAACTGTATTGGACACCTTATATTTCACACAGTGCTTGCCCAAGTAGATTAGCTGATTTCCCAATTCAAACATTTCTTTCAACACTTAGTCAGGCACTTGCCACATAAGAATATGGGAAGCAGTTTTTAATTCCTAATGTCTATTTTATTATCAATAATAATAACCACTAAGCAAATGGGCAAAGAGGGCTTAGCCAGCAGCTTTGCCGGTGATGCACGAGGCAGAAGGATGTTGTGCGACCTGGCATTTAAGGGAGGCGGAACAAGTCAGTGTTTGTCTCCATATACTACTCAGCATCACTGAAATGCCACTATACTGCCCAGTGCTGACAAAGGTTAATATCTCATCTCCAGGTTGGCAAGCTATAGGTAAAAAGGCTACATTTTACTGCCTCCATCAGGATACTAAAGTGAAAGATGATAAACTATGCAAATCACAGGAAGACATCAGAAATAACTATTCAGTTCTGTTTTATTTCACCCCCAAAGCTATGCTAAAACCCCACTGCTGTGCTCCTTCTGTGACAACAATGAATAAATGCCACACCACTGTACAACTGATTGGCAAAGACAGTATGAAATTTGTTCAAAAATCACCAAAAATGACAGGGGCAGCAACAAAGATGTGCCTACTCTAAAAAAAGTTAAAATGCTAAGAGATTAATAAACCTATCTTACGTTTACATACAGCTGTGTGCAATCCTGTGTGTTTAAATGGAGGAATCTGTGTACGGCCAAATACGTGCCTGTGTCCTTATGGTTTTTATGGACCACAGTGCCAGAGAGGTAAGAAGGTTCTATTTATCATGTTGATAAAGGGTCCAGGCTTAAAATATAAACAGCAGCCTATATCATTGCTGCCACGGCATGCAGTATATCCAGAGATTTTCCTTGTCAGGACTCCCTGTGTGCTCCTTTGATGCTACAGTCTATCATAAATCTGCATTAAATTGTTCTTAAAGGTATTGTGAAGGAGTTATCACTTATTTATGATGGCATCGATGATAACTAAACAACTTAAAACTATCTGAAGTAAATGATATCACTAATTAGCAACTATACAATTAAAATTTAAAGCATGGGTCTACTTTGTTCATTTTACTAAGTGTATAGTGCACCATACCACTGTGTAGTGTCACAGCCCAGTGAGACCTTACCTCCAAATGGGCTTCCCAGCATCAATCCGTGACCACCCTAGAGCCATGGGTGAGAGACTTGCAGAGGACTTTGCCTCGGAGTCTTCTGCTTATATGTGACCAGACATCGCTCTGCCTAAGATAAAGCAGGGACCTCATTTGGAATCCATGTCCCAAAGGGGGCTCTCACTGAAGCTAATAGTATCATAGGCATTTTGGTCTGTTCATTTGCACTATCGATGTCAATCTGACATTAATGAATCTTTTAACTATTCATTAGTCCAGACAGAAGTGAGAAGATATTGCTTAGGGTTCAAACGGGGTTCTAAAACTCCAGCGCTTCTCCCATGTGCTCTGCATTTTTGAGGCTGGCTTTTATATCCTCATTTGAATATCAGTATATAAATACACTGTTATTAGCAAAGCTAAATTATTTTAATATTAAAGGTGTTTTTCTTTTTTTGTTTTTTTCCTGGAATTCCTAGATGAATTCAACTAATGCATATTTTTGCAAGTGAATAATTCACACACAAAAATGTAACTGCAACTGGAACTTCCTGGAAGTTCTTCATTTTTGTGTTGTTGGGGGTGAAGGAGAGAGAAAAAATAATACAGACTCTGTAACCATACGATCTTTATCTTGACATCTGATATGGAAGGTGGCTTTCAACATCTAGGTGATTTGGAAATTAAATATTCTGGTTTAGACCAAAATTTGAAAATAAATCTACATTTATTGTGATATGGGAAGAGAGCTGAAGCACAGTGAAGAAAATCCAAGTCGTCAACTCTGCTTCATTGGGAAAGAAGAAAAAGTGCAAATATCAAACACTACTCTGTATTTCAAGGACAGCAGTAGATCTACAATGTTAAAGACCAAAGAGAATCTCTGACACAGTCCGTGGTTTAACTCCAGGTACCTCACAAGGGCCTGTACCAAAAAGCACTTGTCTCCCACATGTTTTTGCAAACGAGAGTTGGGAGCCTCCTGTGAGGCACCTGCCCTGAAGCAGCCTTTGGAGGACCCCCTCTACCCTGGTTGCAGGCCGATCCTCCAACACAAACATCTATATTTAGGTACCTATAAGGTAGCTGTATGTAAGCAACATTAATACCTTGAATGATTTCAGTGCATCAAAAGATTTTTCTTTCCCTTCCTTAGCTGTTTGCATTCCTCCTTGTAAGAATGGTGGTCACTGTGTTCGAGCCAACGTGTGCTCCTGTCCTGAGGGTTACATGGGCAGAAGGTGCCAGAAAAGTAAGTTACAGGACTTCCTTTCGCTCTCCTCTGATCTCTGTCTCATTAACAGTTTTTTCCCCCTTCTGTGAATGTTAAGTGGAACATTTAGTTTGGATTAATAGTCTAATCTTCTCTATTTGTATCACAGTACGTACGGCACTACTCTAGGTATAAAACCAACATGCTAATTAAGAATATCGTTATGTCAAGTAAATGTTGGGAGTAGAATGTTTTACTGGAATCCTCTATACATACTTCATGAATTTAGACTGAGTAACACACACTGTATTTCGAGATGATCTAATTTATTCCATGAAAGAGTTTGGGAAAAAAACTTAAAGCCAAAGACAGAACAGCTGACTGAGATCCTTAAAAATGTCAAACCATCACAACTGCAGCTTAATTAATACAGTTGGCTAATAATGCTTGAGCCTCTACTTTGTTCTTGTCTCTGAAAACTCCCTCTTCAGCTTAGCACTAGTACTCATATGCAATTCCTCCGTTCTTATGGGGAAACAAGCTATTCTGGCACTTTTACAAACTCTACTGCTCACCCAGGGAGTTTATGGTATGTATGTGAAAACTTTTTTTTATATATATTATCATTATTTCTTAACCAGTTTGAAATTGGCAAAAAGGGAGCTGTGAAAACAACTGTTCTTGGCAGGAAGAATCTGTACATTTCCAGAGCATTTTATGTCTTTCGCACACAGAGAAAAAAAGGCAGTAAAAAAATTCCTTCCAGCAACAAAAGCCCTCTCCGTGCCCATAGCAGAGCTCTGCTCTCCTTCAGCTGAGAGAACCACGACGCACAGCTCTGCCTGGCTGCAGAGCGTGCAATGGAATAGTCTGTTCTGGCAGGAACAGGCTGGAGGGAAGAAAGGAGAAACAACAACAGAAAAAAAAAAGCCCCTTATGTTTGGCAACTTGTTTTTGAGTTTAGGAAACATTACTAAAGCACTGTTTCCAGCTTTAAACATACTGCCGGATCTCAAGGCAGATAGAGAAAATAAGAGTTGATCAAGATGCAGTTCTAGAAAGCCTGCCCCTAAACGGTCCAGGGCTTCCAACCCGTGATGTTTCTTTCCCCTTTCAGCAGATGCATCTACAATATACCTATGGGTGACCTATCTCAGTTACACTCACACATAAATGAAAAAGTGGAAAACAATTTGCTAGAATGAAGAAGTTCCAGATCCCAATCCAGTTCCTTAAATAAAATGGGAAAGGTACCACAATATCCATTTCAAAAAATGATAACATGGCATATAGCTCATTCTGTCTCATTTGCAGCAGTATATAGATATTTTTATACATTTATCAAATAGTGATGATTTACAATGACAAGTGGGATTTTGATAATCCTGTGGCTGCCTTGGCAGCTGATTCTGCAAAGCTGAGCTCACCCCTGCAGGCTGCGTGCTGGAGTCTTTGGAAACCACCCTGGGAAAAGAATCAATGTGGTACTTCTACCAGCCTCCCTGGAAATGGTGATGGTGAGAATATGGCAAGAATGAGAACAAGAACAGTAAATTACCAGTGGGTAGAAAAGATTTTCTCAGGATTTAAGTCTTTACTGTTTGCCTTTAAGGCCCCATGTAATACATCTGTGCACTGCATAAGAATTGTAATTTGGCTCATGATTTATTACTGGCTGCAGTAATTATACGGAGTCATGATATCTTTGCACAAAATGCAAGGAAAAGAAATACATATATGACAATAGCAAAGCTATAACCAGAAACAAAGTTTGCTGAATATTACCGGGTAAGACTGCAGGAGCTCCCATTTGCAAATCATCAGGACAATTTATCTCCATTTCAGTGGAACTCAAATGTGAACCTGTGGCTCAAATCATAGCTCAGTAGTATCCAAAGCACTGACAGCTGCCAGGTTACCCCGTGCTGAGCAATGCACAGCTGGCTTAGCCAGAACGGGGCATGTTACGATTCTGAGAAAAACAGTTCCTTGTGAGTGGCTTCATCAGTATTTTAATTGCTCTTTGCTTTCTGGATATGAACTTCCAGTGTCCTTGAGTTCTTGTCCATTTCTAGAATAGTTTCTCCCCTTCTAGAGTAGTTTTTCCCAAGCTCTGGCAGCAGACCAGCTTCTCTACGGACTTACATCCAGTCTCTAATCTTGGAAATATTGGCAGGATTTACTGCCTCCCTAACAAAACTGATTAAGGTTGAGTGAGTAAATTTAGGATTATGGAAGTCTGAAGATGTTTCCTGACATGTATATCATATAGAGCAGTCTGATAGTCTTCATCATTAGATTAGGAAAACACTTGCTGTTTTTGGAAATTTCCAATGAACCAGAAAATCTGAGAAATATTCTTTTCAGAAACCATGATCCAAACTAAAGTATTATCTTCCTGAGCCTGCAGTCAATGAAATCAGCATGCTTTTCAGTTTTGCCTCTGTTCATACACTACGGTACCCAGTTTATATCCAGTTACCTCTGGCATCTATTAATAGTGGTATGAATTGCATTAGTAAAGCAAATAAAGCTTTAATTTGGCCAACTTGGAGGCAATTCACACATTAAGATTTTGTCTAATCTTGGAACTCAGGTATATGTAGCAGCCTGAGACAGACACTTGCCCTTCTGTTGGGCCAGTAAAATACTAATAGTTTTGGCTGTTTCTTTATCCAGTAGTTAACTGGTAGAAGAATTTCTTTCATCTTAACAAACATGATAGAAAGACACCCTAAAATTCATAATTGAAATAACAGTATAATCTAAACAAATAGCGTATTTGTCATGGCACATCTCTACTCGGTTTCAGGAAGGAACAACATCTAGAGGCAGAGATAGGGTAAGTTCAATCAGCTTTTTGAGTAATTGTCCCTGGATATTTTGGCATTGTGTCTGCTGTTTTTATACATTTCTCTTTCCTCCTTAATATCTCACTGGCATTGGCTGAGAACGAAAAGCTTTTCTTTGCTTTTGGCAGCTTGAGATTCTCTAATGAAGGATGTAATTAAAACTAAGAGCTATGTCAGCCCATCAAAGACGTGTTATTTCTAAATAGAGCCCAAAGTTGCTGTTGATTTCTTTGAAATACATAGCAACATTCCTTGGCTTCTTCACTTCCACTCTCACACCATTCGGCATCTGGAATGTCTGCCTGACAGCTAAAACTCGCCAGTCAGAGAGGAGGCACCATGTCCTGGCCATCCAGGCTTCCTCTCGTTGCCTTCGCGCACGGAGAAGGGCATTCAGCCTGAAAGTTTCTGTTTGTTCTTTATGCCTCTAAACACCGTCTCCAAAAACGTGTAAATCAACCAGGTCTGATTGGCTGCCAGCGGAGACAGAAGGATTTGCCTGGTGTGTTTACTGATAAATAACTGCGTGGTGATTATGCAGCCCCGACACCCACACCCCGCCTGAGAGGGTGTCAGAACTGACAATGAAATGGATGGTTATGCATCAGCAGTCGTACAACAACCTTGTATGCTCGCTCGCTGAGAATTGTTTTCAATATAATCTGTCTCGTTGAGCATAAAGAGGCAAATGCTGGCAGGATCTCAAAATAAAACATACTGCTGGATCACCTTTGCATCAAACAAACATATTCTGCTTTAATAATAAAGAAAAGCTACTGTCGTTTTTTTTAATTCATGCACAGTCAAAATCATCCTGGAATTTTATGACTTTTCATGAGGCTTTCCCGCAGTGTTCACATTGATTTCTACCACATCCTTACAAAAATCGAAGGCAAAGAAGCTAGGTCTGATTCCATTCATTTGCTGTATGTGTTTTTGCAGGTCTCCTTTATAAGTAACTTTTTTGAAAAGGGAGAGCTCATAAAAGCTGAGTTTACTTTTCTTATGAAAGGCTGGAGCGAAAGGAAGGGCAGAGAAATGGAGGGATTCACGGGACCACACATTTATCCCCTCTTCGCTGCTATCTGCTTCTAGCGAGTCCATCTCTGAGTGAAAAGGCAGGGCAGGCTCCCTCCGGAGCTCATCAGCAAGCAAAGGGCACTGGAGAGCAGCGCCGAACAGCCTCCTCCTCCCTTCCCCGGAATACCAAGCGAACCTACAGCCTGACCCCCAGCTTCTCTCGCAGCAGCAGCCCTCCTCGCCGCGCGTCTCCCAGCCAAGTTAGCTGCGTTTTACACACTGCGTTACAGCAGAGCCCACGTTTGTGCACCCGGGTATTTTATTCTGCCAGGCTCGATCCTGCAGGCCTTGTATCACATAAATCATTACGCTGACATCCGGACTTTGCAGATTGGAGCTCCAAGTTAGTAAATAACTTTTTCTCCATTCCAATAATTCCTGCCGGCAGGATTTATACTCAGTCACAGCGCACAGTGTAACTCACTCTCATTCTTCCAGCTCTGCTTTCCTCTCTTCCTTGTCTCTTTCCTTCCCAGTAACAGGAGGATGTTATTACGTGGGGGCTAGAAACAAACTGATTTGGGAACATGAACATCAGCTTTCAAAAGCAACTTCTTGCCAAGTGATGCCAGATTGTGAAAGTCACTGATTTCCTGCATTCCAGCCTTCTCATGAAGAGTTTGTGTAGATTACTGCCCGGTGAGCTGCACGAGCAGAAAGCTGTATTGCTCTAAAAATTACACCTCCAGCAAGTTATCATTTTGACAACTGGCAATATATTCTCAGGAATATCTTCACTGAGTAGACAGGTTGATTCAAGCCATCTAAAATCAGCCAGCTTGGTCGGAAGAGGTTGAACAAACCCTCCCACATAACTGAATAGGAAACAATCCATGAATGTAACCTAAGTGAATGAAAAATAATGTGTTTTTAGACTCTTATATGCCATGGATGGGCTCATGAGCAACAACTATTTGTCCAAGACTTCTAATACCCTGGGACACTGGGTGTCTGGAAATAACTAAATAGTTACTCATAGCAGAGACATGTAACTTACTGCTAAAAACATTAGTTGAGACATTGGCAGGTCTGGTAGACACACAGTGCAGAGTACAGGTAGATACTGACAGTATATAGAACAGAAGACACTGAAAAAAAGAAAAAGAAAAACAAATCGGGATATTACTATCCCACTCCCCTAAACACCAAATAATCTTTGCATCTTGCTTGGGAAAATGGGGACACTCTGAATTCCTGGAAGAAGGGGAGAGCCAAACGGGAGACAGGGACTCGGGGTACAGTCTGGTTCATGGCGCTTCTCTCTGCTCATGCCGAGGAAGGATTTGTGACAAAACCCTCAGCTGACTTCACTTAAAAGCTAAATTTTGATCATATGCATGTAGCTGGTGCATTTATTTTGACAAGGACTTTGAGCACATGCATTTGTGTCTACGTTTATTTTTCAGAAAAATTCAAAATTCCTATTCAGAAATAGGATCCTCTGTTTCTGTGTAAGATGAATTTATATCCTAAAAAAGAAGTCAAAAGGCCATATTACCCTTTTATTCATTTTACAGAAAACATTTGCAGGCTGCAGTTTAAGTTTTACTAGAGTAGGAAATCTAGGTTTTGAGCCAATTTTTTTTCACTTGTATCTTAAAGGCATTAAGTAAATGTGTCAGATCTGCTGCTGTACATAAATGCATATCTACACTAAAATAGTTTGGATTCCTGAATTACTATATATCTTTTTTATAGTGAGTTTCTCTGTCAGGATAACTGTTTTGTTTTCTACTGATTTAAGTAATAATAATTTTTGGTATCTCTTTCCAATTAAAATATTTAAAACACATCTGTTCTTAAATAAAAAAGAACGTGGGATTTGTCACTGAGAAAAGATGGAGAGCAGTTCTGGAGATTAACACTCCCTGTTTATCCGCAAGAAGGCACTGGCCAGGCAATCCTCCTTCCCAATATTTGTTCCCAATGAAGCCCTAGCTTACTCTCTAAGGAAGCGAATAAAGACACGAAGACGAGATTAGCCCCGTGCCAGCGTGGGCCGCAGCCCCCTGCTGAAAGGAGCGCCAGGGCTCCCTGCTCCATGCGGATGAGGAGCATCTCATTCTTCACTGGGTTATCAGCTGTGCCACTCTCTGCGGCTCTTTTTCTCGGCTTCCCTTCTCCTGGCGGTTCTCCTCAGTTCCGCTGCCCAAGCCTCCCCTTTGCTCTGTGCGCACTGAACGGAACCGAGCGGCACCGGGCACCGGCCGCGGCGCAGGTCGCTCCGAGCAGGGGAAACACGCAGCGGGTCGAAACGCGAGCGCGGAGGCTGCAAGAGCAGCAGGAGAAAGGAATACGGGGTGCGTGGGAGCCTCCCTGCGCTCCCTGTTCAGGCACGGCAAGAAAGCTGCTCCGCAGCACAATTTATAAACACGCCGCGGCAGTTCACCGACCTAGCAAAACACGGAGCATTCCCCAATGAAGAGAAAATGTCACTAAAGCCAGAGCCTAACAAGATGGAAATATAAGTTGTGCTGAGTGTCTGCTCTGCTATTCCCCACATTAATTATAGACTAACAGTTGCAAAGATGAAAATGAAATATAGCTACAGTCTCTACAAAGTTAAGAGTGCTGCGACCCAACTAAAACCAATGAGCAAATGAGAAAAAGGCTTTGTGAATGATCACAAAATATACAGTGGGGTTTGGGGATACATGGCAGAATATTCCCAGAATATACCATGCGTGTGTGTGCTCCTGCTCATGCTTGTTTTGTTCACTGTGCTTTTCATGCTGAAAGATGCTCAAATATTTCACAGGTATCCAAACATCATACCACATACCTTTAGGAAGAGTGTCACCTGAAAAGTGACAATAGGCAAGCTGAAAGATGCAGAAGCAGCAACATTTCTGCCCAGGGAGAGCAGAAAAGCTTCTGTCTGTACTAAAATGGCAATGATGTCACTCATTTCCACTGTGTCTTAAGGTTTAAGAATCTTGCCGCCACAGACTGCCAACGCATCTTTTGGAAGGACAAATGGACAGACCAGGATCCTCTTTAACTAATATAAAATTATACTATTTAGGGAGAGTGATGTGACAGTGTAAACAGGATTTCATTACATCACATATTGACAAATAAAATTTTGTCTAGCATCTCAGCAGCCTTTCAATATTCAACGTCATTCCCATTTTTTCTGATCTAATATTTAAATTAATTCTCTCTTTAATAACTCTAGTAGGTCCAATATGTATTTCTAAGTATACATGGGAAACAAAGGCAGACACAGGCAAAGCACTGGGATCATGCTGTTGTCTGGAAGGTCTGCAGTTTTTCAGACCATTTTTGAATCTGATGTGTGCTGGGTGATGCAAGCTAACCCATATGGAGAGAGTAGTGTGGTAAGGTGATATGTTAGAAATGCAAACTGCCACCACACCCTTCACAATTACATTTACAGCTCCCTCTGTGTCTTGCAGTAATTTGTTCTACTGCACTGCTTCCCTCAGAGGTTTCTACCAGATTATTTTTGCAATTCAGAAAGGTTAATTTACTGAAGAAGTGCCCTGCATTTCTGTCAGAGATATGTGAAGAAAGAAATACAGATAAGCAAACAATAGAATCATTGATCCGGATAAGGACCCAAATTTTACAAGAACCTTACACAAAACTCTTGAAAATAGTTTTGCTATATAATACAAATAGCTTTTCTATAAAATTTAATCTGTGATTGTAATTACTGACATTCAGTGGCTCACATGTCCCCAAGATACTTTGATACAGCTGGAATATGGCAATAGAGCTATTTCTTTATTTGCAAATTCAAATCAACCTAGATGAGAAACTTCAGAGAAAAACAAGCTCTGAAGCTCTGTTGCTCAGAGAGCAACATACACACCTAGAGTTTAGCATGTTCAGAATTAGTTCTTATTGCTCTTGGAAAAAAAAAGGGGACAAAAACTTTGTAGTGTCCCAAATCCATAATGTTTTTGAGAGCTATGTGCATTTGGGACCTTCACAGCAGCAGATATATTGGTACATCTATCTCACTAATGATCTGCTGAACATCAGTTATACCCTCTAAAGGGCAGAATGATATTTTTTACCTGGACTATCTTCTGCTAGTGTCAGGGCAGTAAAATCCAAAAACAGTGCTGCTGTATTAGAGACTCCCTTTCCACTCAAAACACAGCTGTTCTGTGATTCATTTGTTCCAAGGATTAAAGAGCATGCAGCAAGATCAAATCTTTATTTGGAGCCTAGAAGCATCCAACCAATCATTTCCTTGCTGCAGTCAGGATAATGTTTCATTTGAGCAGTGCTGCTAAGATGCATAATGCATCCTGAGAGATGTGGAACCTTGTTTCCAGATGATCAATGGAACTGGCTATTTTGTGAAACTGCCAGCCTGGCCCTCCGTTTCTTGTCCTGTGAAAAAGGACAGCAATATCCCCCTACATTGTAATGCCACAGTCCTGAGATTGACTCATTCCTACCACAGAACTTCTCCCTAGTTTTTATCAATAGGTGATGCATATTATCTATAAATGTTTGAAAAGGACTAGAAGTGTCAGTTTTAACGCAAGAACTCATTGCTTTGACATCTACTGGTCTCATTTTTGTTCTCCACTTGAGTTCTGTCATATGTATTTTCTTGATGAGAGCAGTTGATGTTATTTTTAAAGCTGTCCCATGCTCTGTCTCCTTACTACGCTGTGTCTCCCCAGCTACAGCCCTCTGTTTTTGACACGTCACACCAAATCAGGATAACCACTAAGCAGAAAGGAGAAAGCCAACATTAGAAACAATATGTGCACATACAAAAGCCAAAACTGACTGATCAACTTTCTCCTCCTCAAGAGCAATACAGAGATCACGTTGAAATACGCACTAGACGCACAAAGAAGTCACTCCAAACCCAATGCCAGCCAGAAATAAAAGCAGCTGCCTGTGAATCACATACAAATGACAGCATAGGGATGGTGACTTTAAGGATAAATTAAAGTGTATATGCACCTGTAGGTGTTTTTTGGCTTCATATCTGTGCTTTTTGTCAGTAACCCGTAGCCTGATGCATTGCCTTAGCTGGCCCACACAGATGTTACTGCTTGAGGCTATTTTCTCCTTTCCATCCAAAGGCAGAACACATCCAGAAGCAGGTCAATTTTCTCAGCTTCTCAAAGCAAAAAAAAAAAAGAACAGTTGTCTTGAAAACTACATCTTCTAATCAACACTGCAGTGTGACGCACTGTCTGCTCATCAGCAGCACGGCTCAAGATACGTGATGACAGGTAATTTTTGATTCAGAAAGAAATAGGCTGTGCGCTGTCATTGTCAGGAAAGGACAAGGATGTTCAGCTGCTGCAGTGTATACCTAAAACATTCCAAAACATTCTTTCTGCCAAAATTTTAGGAGTCTGATTTAATATTCCCTCTGTTTTGACTTTATAAAGAGTTGGGAGGAAGTCTGCCGTATTTCAACAAAATTAGAAACCAAAAGGAAAAAGAACTACCTGCTTCTAAGGAGAGAAGGTGCAGTGAGGTAGAATCAAAAAGTGCTTAAGTTCAACAAAAAAAAAATGCCGGCTAATCCACAGAACCAGTGAGATTCTGAGGGAAATGTCTGTTTTCTTTTAATCACTGTAAACCGATCAGAAATAACTGCTGGCTAATATTGTCAGAAGAATAGGTTACTCTCAATTGCTTACAGTAGCTGCAGCAGAGCATGCCCTGAGCTTACCTCTGCCCTAGCTCCTTTTGGTGTTCCCCAGCAGGGAAATTTTGCTTAATACTGTTTACATTTTAAAGGCAACCACTATTGTAAATCGATTGCAAGAAGGGCAGAAAAAGAAAGACCCTGGAATTGCAGGTGTTCATTGATGATACTACCTCCAACATTTAAGTTTTTCTTAACAGCTTAAGTAATCTCTGGAAACATTTATTTTGAAGGGGAAGCTGTACCCTTTGGCTTACAAACCAGGTGCTTTGACTATCTTAAGGATCATTTGAACCTTGGTATTCTATAGAGGTTGATATAAAGAGTTGCGGGAAACTCTTCACTGGGTCAAGACAGCCTAGAGAGGATAAGCTATAAAAAGGGTCAAATAAAGTTTTAAGTGATTGTAAGGTCAAAATACATTAAAACCATCAAAGAGAAATAGCTGCTGAATAGAACAGAAAACTTAGCAGCTTGTGAATGCCTTTCATTACACAGGAGAATAGCACACATTTTGTATGATGTTCTGTGCAACACCTATGTTTTATCTTAACACCCAGAGCTGCTTGTTACCTTTATCGAAATCACTCCTCACCTAAAATACAACATGTAATCATGCTTTTCCTTTAATCTGCATTATCTCCTCCAACGTAGGTTTACCTTATCTAACTTAACAGTATTTGGAAAACATAAGATCACTGAAATGCCTTTTCTAGTTTTTAAACCGTGGCCTTCATAGCCTTCATAGAATTAAGAAAGTTGATTGAATAGAAAATTCTGTGTTCCAGTTCTTAGTGGCAGCTTGGAAATCCTGATGCTGACAGTGACGGGGTGGATTTCAGAGCTGCTGACTGCACCTGGGACATTTTGCTAGCACCGACCCACAGAGATATACACTCTCACCCTGGAACAAAGGAAAAACATGAACCTGCTTACGTCATTTTAATTAAGGGTAGTCCCTTAATGGCGGGGGGGGCAGATGGTAAACCTATCAAACCTATCAAACCATTGCTGCCTTTGGGTCAAGCAGCTTGGCATTTTTTAGGGGAGAGGGGAAAAAAAGAAATCTGAGTCTTTTCAAAGTCAGGCCCATGCCTGGGAGAATTAGGGTAATTCGATTTGCTCTCCTAGTGTCTGATAATTTATTTAGTTTTCCTGTGAGAGGCTCTAACATTTTTGTTTGCTATTTTGAAATCAGAGCTCCTCCACAGAGGCCAAGGAGTGGGACTAGTAGGGATCGGAACTAGTTATAATCAACAAACGTTGAAGGCTGTCTTAGGGGCATTGAAATGGAATTGTGTTTAAGAAAGTTAAAGGAGGAGAGAATAAGGTAGAGATGTCAGACAGAAAAAAAAGGATAGATATCACTGCATTCATTTACATAAATGTGCCTTGTGAGTTCCCTATCCAGAGGAATAGGGAACAGGGAAATAGGTTCCCTGTGTGCACAAGAGGGCTCCTGCCCTTCAGAGCATGTGCAGCCCTGATCGCGCACTCCCTACTTAAGCGACTCCCTTTTAGTTATCTCTGAACTGAACTTCTCTGGTCATAAGCAGTGTCAAAATGCTGTACTTCCATAATGACTTGTTCATTTTAAGGGCAGTTAAACAAACACTCAGATGTATCCCAAGCTGAATATCAGTTTGAACTGACATGTTTTACTCAAAGCAAAACTGGATCTCAACTGTGATTGAGTTCTGCCGAATTACAATTCAAAAAGTCAGATGGAACAATTTCCCTTATAGATAAACCCTGACTCTATGTAATTGAAAGAAGGTCAGAAAGTCTGATATCAATACAAAACAACTAAGAAAATCTTAATATATAATTTTTAGTAGAAAGGTGAAAGAACACAGAAAATGAAAGGGACAAATAAGAAGGCCTCGTTGAACACATATTATTGTGCTTCTTTTAATTTCTTTCTTAACTTCACTTTTTTAATGGGTGAGGAAGACAGTGTTCAAGTTTCACAATATCTAACAAACTGAAAGATACACAATCTCTTACATACAATCTCAACATCAAATCCATAGGATGATTTGGGGAGAACAAGTTAGAACGGGGGACCTTATCATCAGCAAATATTACAAAGCTTAAGGTCATCTGAATTCTAGGCTAAACATTATGGTTTGCTGTCATCTTTTCTAAATTCTGAACACTTCAGCTATTTTATAATTGGAACAGGAAGTCAAATAAAATACAGTGCAAGATTGCAGGTTAAAAGCCTTCCCTCACAATGTAGACTCAAAAGAGGCAGGGAGGAAGGAAGGGTAAAAGAAAAGATTAAATGACTTCAGAGTTAAGGTTGCCATTACACTTCGAACTCAACTAGGTTTTAACTACTGGTTGCAGTACTTTTTGACAGCTCAGCAAGAATTCTAGATCCCTGAGAGCCTTAATAAGCAGAGGCCAGGATTATGGCATGGATCAGGAAAGGTGGGGAAAGAAGGAAAAAGAGGATGACATTTTAAGGGCTTGGATTCAACCAGCCCTTACAGGGGCGGGTAAGTTCAACCTGCCTGAGGGTCAGTCACATGCTGGGAGATCCCTACATCCTGGCCCAGAGCAAAATGCAAATATAGCAGCCAGCTATGAGCAGCAAAGTAGCTCTGAGAGCTGGTACTGCAGCAAAGGGATAGGGCAAGTGTAAAAGGCCAATAACTACTATTTCCATCACATCTGCATGATCCTGTTTCTGAACTACGCTGTTTCCAAAGGTTCCTTCCTGCAGTGCTCATAAGAGACAAGGAGAAACAGCAGACAAGGACTCCTGGCATCTGATTAGAGCATCTACCTATGTCCAGAGTCATAGTCACAGAACTCTGTGAGTTGGGATTGAAGATGTTTGACATGTTTAAGGGCTGAGATTTCAGTGCTGGGTTTTGTAAAATACATTTGACAAAGGCAGGGTCTAATATGAGACACAAAAACTAGGAATTAGATTTCCAATGAAATCTAACAAGAAACCATCTAATTTCCTCTAGTTGAAAGAAAAATTTAACATATTACCCAGTGAAAGAACATAGTGTAAAGGTAAGAAATAAAAAATAATCATGCAAAAATGCCACAGACTAACATAGATCTGTTTAGTCTTTAAGCTCAGTTGAATGCAAGAACATTCCCAAAATAGTGTGAAGCTGATCTATTCTCTGTAAAGTCATTTCTTACCCAAATGAACATTTGAGAAAATCAGATGTTTCCAATCAGCGAGAGCTTTAACTAGGATTTGGTCTGTCTACAGCCAGTACGGACTTGTTTTTTGAGAGTCTTGGAGTTAATGCCTCTCTCATGTCTCTGCTCAAGCAGCTCTTATTGGAGATTCATTAGGACAGTCTCCTCACAAGCCTTAGCACACTGCAGTAGAGCTTATAGAAGCTATCCTGCCTGAGTTTCAGATTTTCAAATCCAAATTACCTTTTTGTTTTCCAATTACTAGCAATTTAAGCTTATTAAAGGGTGCAAGTCTCTAGTAAAGTCTTCCCCCTTTCGCAGCTACCCTGTTCTTCATTTGATCTATACCTGCAGGTATCTGTGATCCCATGTGCATGAACGGAGGGAAATGTGTAAGCCCAAATGTCTGTGACTGCCCATCAGGCTGGAAGGGAAAGCACTGTAATGAACGTAAGCATTTCTATTGCCTATCAGAGTGATTGTTGTTTATTGCTTAAGCCACTCATCATCTATTGTAATCTTCTGTTAATATTAGAAAGCAATATAGAGAATGGAATTAGCTTTGCTATTTCAGCAGTTTGAAGAAAAGCAATCTTAAGTACAGGTAGCACAATATTCTATAAATATTTGATACTTGCAAAAGAAAAAATGTGTGTGTAGGGAAATCTGGTTCTGCTTTATGCACCTGTTTTGCATATTCTTATGGAAATTCATTTGTACAGTATTAAACTTGAAGTATTGATTTTATGTTTAATATAAATAACATATTTTGTTCTATTTTATAAATAAATGTCATATATTTCAACATATAAAACTATTTAAAGTGTACTATAAAGTCTTCCAAATTGATATCCTGCCAAGGTCATCAGATATATTTTGGTGCATAATTTGGGAAATGTGTTCTTACTCTGTAATTTTACTGTATCTGCCCTCAGTTTACATAAACATATAATTAAAATCCTCCTATCCTAATATATTTTCGAGGAACATTTTTCCTTATGTAGCAATTCATTATCATGATGTTGACAGATAAAATGAATAAATTTAGAATCAAGATGACGTGTTGTGTATAAACTGTATTGAAATACTGGGTTTTTACCCTTTGGGTCCTAGTGGTAAATACAGCTTCAGATTCAGTGTTTGGAATCATAATATATAAGTTCTTAAATTCTGCAGGAAGTCTGTGGCTCTCACACATGCATACAAAAAAATATACAGTCACTCTCTCAGTATTTCTGAATGAATAATGTCTACAATAAGGATAGCAAACTCTATTATGATTCTATTTATTTAGAACATACAACACATGCATATAGCATATGAATGTTATCATAAAGAGGTGGAGAACATTCCTAGTTGATGGTAAGCATCAGGAATAGAAAAGCTGCTACTGGTAAGTAAGCAGACAGCTATCAATGACAGAATCTTAAGGATAAATAAATACAAAAAAAATAATGCTCTGATGAATAGAACACATTAATTTATCTAGAAATCAGCCATATGACCTAAAACTTAGCATGTTCATACGTCACTGTTTAAGACAGCTCTTGAAAGCCTGACGTTGCGTACACCTTCTCATGTTACCTGTCTATCTGTACAGCTGTTTGCCTGCAGAAATGTCTGAATGGTGGCGAATGTATAGGTCCGAACATCTGCGCGTGCTCCGGAGGATGGAGAGGAATGCTGTGCCAGACTCGTGAGTGCTGCTTTATGTACTACCATTTGGAAGCCACGCAGAGTGCAGCAGACACATTTACATATTATATTTTGTACTCTGTTTACATAATACATAAAAGTCAACTGTAAAAGGATTAGTATCTAAACTCTACTTCCTATTTGTCAAAATTGTCTTATTCTGTGACTAAAACTACTATTTTCAAAGACATTTCTGGACTCAACATCAGTAAGAGAAAGAGAACTGAGTCATTGTTTACTTTGGCAGACGCTCAGTTTGGCTTGTCAGACAAAACTAGTAGTCTTCAAACTATGACTTCAAAGCAAAGTGAAAAACAGAGGTCAGAGACAAGAGGAAATGGATTGTCCCAATCTATATGTCCAACTCGAATTAAGGATGTAAAGTAACAATATGTATTTGTAAGCCAAGAGCCTGATCCTATAAATGCTATGCATGACTGACCACTGAGATGGGGGGAAAGTATTTGCATGGGGAGGAGCTGGAAGGCCTGCAATAGGAAGAGATCCATCATTGACTGTTGCCCACAGCACCACTTCAGTCTGTGGATGTTCCTAGTTTTAGACTAAAATGGCATGAGGAAAGGCATAGGAAGGCATTATCCTTCTCACACTGACAGAGAGCATCATTACTTATGGAAATCTTTTTGTCATTTAAATCCCTCTGTGTGTGTAACTGTAACACACAAGCCTAGAATTTTTTTCATATATGTATTTAATCAGGCCCCTGAATGCTTTGCTCCAAATCTATTCACTTGACATTCACTCTGTTTGTACTATTTCTTCCTGTTTTCACTGTATTGGACAATTTAATCAGCTTTTGTCCAAAAAGAGTGAGCTGAAACTCCTAGGTCTCACAGAAAACTCACATAAGCACCAAGTAGTTGGGATTTCACTATTTTTTTCAACAGAAAGGGGAAATACTAGAGCAGGTGATTGGTTCTTATAATGTTGCTCTAGGATATTCAGATTAAGGCAGGGAGGAAGCAGTAAAAATATCCTCCTCATCATGACCACAGGTGTTAGGTAGGAATGAGGTTTTTCATAGAAGTGTAATGCACGAAAGCAGGTCTGTGCTCTTGTATTTTGACATGAGACACTATTCAGCCAAATCCAGAATTCAATTTAAAATATGTAGTTATCTCTCTAAACATTATGAGCTTTTTGAGTGCTCCATTTTTTCAAAGAATTGCTCACTTCAGTCAGTGCTCTGGCACTGACGCGCAGCTTGCGAGCAGCAGTGAAGGGGCCTGTAAACAACCTCTGGTTACCAGAGCAGCCTCTGGTCTCACTCCCGCATGGGTCTGGCCAGCTTTCCATCTTGGGGCACCACACAAGCAGGAGGCCAAACCCATGCAATCTGCCAGGAGTAGCAGCATTCGAGCATGGAGGCACTTGGCTCGTCACACCATTCCTCTTCGCAAATTGCTTTGTCCAAAAATTTCAGCCTCTGAGCTTTCTCTGTGCTCTGCATCCTCTTTCTCTCTGTGTGTGTATGATCACATTTTCTTCTTAGTTATAGCATCCACAACAAGGCCATGTTCAAGACTTGCACCACTTTAGCTACAGACTTTGGCTGTTAAACTTAATAATACAGCAAAATGTTCACATTAAGGCATACGAAACTAATAGCAACACATCATTCAAGATAGTATCATTATGTGTTTTAAATAATTTTGTCTTTTTAATGCAAAAGTTAGTTTCGCTCCACAAGTGAAAATCCAGATAACTTTTTCCAGCAATCACTGAACCTTCTCCACAGTCCACCAGTAACTGGGGGTGGTTTGTGTTTTGGGGGGCTTTTCTCCAGCAATAGGAGGAGGTTACATAGATAGTCCTAGATTTATCTATTTAGGTCAGGGTCTAACCCACCAAGGTCTACGCCTGCATTGACTGTTGAAGAAGATGTTTGAAGGCAACACTAACTACAGCTGCCACAAAAAAAAAATCTTCTTTAGGCCTCTATAAAACTAGAAAATGCAAAACATGATGTTCTCTAGTTTTAGGTCTTGAATAATTAATATAAAAACTTTTAAGTGCAAATTATGACTCCCTACACTACTGGCCAGCTTTCACTAGAGAAATCCATCCAGAGATCCATACCACAAGTGATGCTTCAACATTTCAGCTGGCAACCCCGCTGAGATTAATCTGGGGCAGGTTTTCAGTTCGGTTGTATTTAAGATTAGCACTGTCCAAATCAGAGTGACTGTCTCTCTGAAGAATTTTAAAATTGCTCAGAGAACCCTCGATTCTGTTACCAGATGTACACATCATAGGTGTGTTTCAGCTAATGGATAGAAGAGCTTTTTTCTAATATAGAACAGCTCAGCTGCATTTTGGAGATGCAATAACACAAGCAAAAAATTTGCTTCTTTTGAAATGATGTGCAATGAAATTGTATTTCAGTTTAAAGCAGTGAATTTTGAATTTCTCAGTACTGTTCTTAGTACAACCAGTCAAAGCCAAAGCAACACTCCAGTAATGTCTGTGCAAGGTGCTCCCAGTTTCACCAGTCTCTGGCTACCATTTCACTGCAGAATTTAGAAAGGATAAATGCTGGTAAACGGACTGTTAAGTGATAGCTGCAGGAGTAATGGATAAAACAATAGTCCTCTTCTATCAGACTGTAAAAAAAGAGGTCAATCAACAGAACAGTTTTCTTCCCTAGTCATCTGTCACTGCACTGAATAGCTTCTCAAAGAGAATCAGTAAAATAGGTCATTTGTCCCAACAAATAAGGCCTATGTTTACACACATTATCTTTAATAAATAACTATGACTTTGATTGCCATAGTTTAAGGATTAATTGTAAAGTTTTGGATAGTACTGCAAATTTTGTGAAATTACCTTTGGGAAAGACAGGTTAAAAGTTACATTGCTCAAAATTTTCAGCACACCTTAACTACAGGAAGCAGCAGCTTCATAGATTAGGACATATCTGTTTCCATTATAAGATTTTTTTCTATTTGACTCTGTCTTTGGCTTTCATTACAGCAGCACAGATCTTCTAAAAATTCCCTCCTTGAAAACACAGAAACAGTATCATAAGATCACCATGTTTTGCCATTACAGATTTCCTACCAATTTTAGATTAGATACCCATTCTAAAGCTCCATTCCTGTGGCTTCTCTCTACCTCCTGCTGTGTTAACTCACATCTCTCTTTTTCTTGAGCTAGAAAAGAAACATTAGACCAAAGCGGTGAAGACCTGATTCTGCAGTCTGATTCCCTTGACAGATTTAGCTAAAACATAGCCCTAAGTAAAGTCAGAAGGTTTCTGGCCAGAGATTTAAGTCTGTTGTTAAGGATCAGCATGCCAGATCAAGGTATAATTCTAATAATTAATTATAAAGTATAAGAAGGGTAGAGTTGTGAAGCATCTTTATCATTAAAATTCATGCTGCTGTCTTCTGTTCTAATATTATTGAACACATACTGGCTTCTCATTTGCCCTTCAGAATATCTTTGCTTTATTTGCATGTTATAAGTGTCAAGCTTACAGCCTTACAATTTTCTCAGCATTCTTGTTCATTCTCTCTCTGTCTTGAACATCTCAAACAGGCTGGCTTCTAGTTTTCCTATGTAACCCTTTCAAACCTTAAAAAAAAAGAAAAACCTTTAAAAAGATTGCCATTTGCATGCAAATTGTAGCTCTGTTCTTTTAGCACTCAGGGATAAATCTGCTTTTGTAATGGGCATTTATTGATTATAATTTTAACATAAGCTTAGCTTATTAAGTGACTGCTGAATCTGTTCAGGATAATGCAGAAATAGGCTGTGTCATTCTTAGCATTTAGTGGCTTAGCATCCCTTGTAAATACATTTATGAAATATTCATTTGAATTTCAGCTATGTTATTATCATCTTTGATTTCAATTCCAATTTTCCTCCAAAATGTTTTTTAACTTTTCTCCTAAAACAGAGCTCTTTTTTTCTGAGCACTATAGCAGAAAACAGTGAGCAGAGCGGGTGAGACGAGAAGTTTACCCAAGAGGAAAGGAGGAAATCATTTCTCTTTTTTTTTCCTTTGTTGGCATCATCTGAGAAACAAAGAAACTATAGATGGAAAAAAAGAGATAACTAATTTAAACCCCATTCTGCCAATGCATACCAGACTACCTCTAGCTGTTAGCTTCTGAAAACCTTGTTTAAACAATACAGCATTTTTTTAAAATAGCAGAAATAAACCAACTAGCTCTCATGCTAGGAAGGCAAGGCACTAGCTCAAGGTCATGAGCCTGGCAGCAGATAAAAAAGCATCTGAAGGTTATCGGCATGTCCAGGTCTCTGCAGTTTTTTGTTCTGGACAAGGTAAAGGTCAGTAGCTGTGAAACAGGATAAGTCCTCTCTGGCTGACTCATAGGAGCAGTGGTTTGCCAGGGAGTTCACATCCTCTCATTTTTAACATATACAGATTGCCTGTAAGTCTGGTTCTTCACCTTTTTCCTTTAGCGATAAGGCTTGAGTTTAAGTATATATATATATTTATATTTTAATATTCTTTCATATGGTAAAATCATTACCCTCTCTTTGAGGGTAGGCACTTATGATAAGTTGGTAAGGTTGGCAACACATTTTTCATGGTAGACAAAAAGCATGACATTCAGATAATGCTTAAATAAGCATAGACATAGGAATCATTATGGCAAAATGACAGCTTTTCCCTGGGCTTTCAAGATCACTATAACAAATACTGTAACTTTTCTCTGAAAATTACATTTGAATGGCTTAGGATCCCACAATAGGCTCTCTACAGAAGTCACTTGCCTAACTCTTCTCCCTCCCTAAGATTTCAGACCTTAATGCAAAGAATTTACTTTATATATATATATATATATACATCAAAATCAGAATCTGAGACTAACCAACTGAAATTCTGGAAGCTGTTCCTTCATCCCTTCAATGTGTTGAAGTTTACGTTCCGTGGAACTATCTCTTGTAGTGGTAAATTACAGTGTCTCAAATCTGATGGCTTATTTTGCTTAGATACAATAACAGAAGAAATGGTATCAGAACATAGACATAAATATACTTTTATTTTTAAATCTGTCATATTGGTGCATAGTATGAGACCTCCTATATATTTCCACCAGACAAGAAAATGAAAGAATCCAGCTACTGATTCACACCTGACTAATTCTGAAGCCACTGAGTTTGACTCTTGGTAACTCAGAAAGAATATTCTGGCAATATTTATAGAAAGTTTAACTCATGAGATCTAATTAAAATGATATGACATGTGTGTTCTTCTTGATTTGATGCCTTATGAATTAGCTGTCTCTTCTCTCTGTGCCAAAACAATGTCACAAGAATGCAAACTGCTAATGAGGATGAAAAACTGGCTAAGGTTGGAGTAATTCAACTCATTACTGTCCATAGCTATTTTTTTTTCTTAAAAAGAAGACTGATTCTTTTCTTAGCAGAAAATCTTCAAATGGATGGGCCTCTGTAAGTATACTGGTATTGTAAATAACTTTAAAAAACATATGTTGGATCCTTTTTACTTAGAATGAATAGCCATTACTGATGATGTAGGGCCATGCAATTGCATTTCCTTTTGCCCTGGTTCCAGAGACGTGAAGTATACAGTTCATGAAAATCTCCCTTTTATTTATTATGACTCCATCATCTTTGGTGGTGCATATTTAATGTATCTTTTTATCTCAAATAAAGAAAGGGTCTTTTAGCAGCTCTTATTTTATTTCAATTGGAACAAAATAAAATCAATTTTGGCAGAAATCTGACTAACTATCACTGCCCAGAATATATCTTGGCTTTCAAAACAGATCCATTTCCTAGTGAGCTGAGGTGATTACCTTGGCACAGTCTTCTCTTTTCCCTTCATTTAGAAGAGGATAAGAATAAAGAAAGCAAATTCTAACATAACAGACATATAGGCATGAAAAAGCCTATGATAAACAACTTCCAAGTAAGTCCTAAAGATTTTTTCTAATTATCCTTTCCTCCACCATATGAACATACAGAGTCATAAGGTATTTCCTCACGTCATATTCATCCATATTTCTATCCTTATTATGAACCTTACAGTAACTGTATTTATAAACAACTTTATCTTTCTTTTGTAGCACTTTGTGAGCAAAAATGTCTGTTTGGAAGCAGGTGCATAAGACCAAATGTCTGTGCTTGCAGAAGTGGCTATACTGGCTCAGCATGTGGAAAAAAGGTAAGGTATGGGCCAGAAACACTGGGTTCTTCTTTTAAGAGGAAGAAAAATAACTGAATGGGTCTAAAATAGTTAACAGGAAAATGAATTAAAGTCATGTTAACCATATGAAAGATATAAATAAGGTTATAAATAGTTTTAAGGAAGGTTACTTTCTACTAAGCTGCTAATCTAACTCTGGATCCATGTTCTGTATAAAGTTGTCCGTTACGGAAGTTTTATACTTCAAGTAAAAAACTCCACAGAAGTTGTGCCTACTTAAAGAGTGTCAGCCTTATATACTTCTCCTTTCCAAACCCACTAGTCATCTGTGCCGTAAAGTCCATTAAAAATGCCACTGCAAACCTGGAAGCCCTTCTGAACTGCAAGGCCCATCCTGCCATACCCTGGACCATCTCTACCAAATACCCCATATATCTCCTGGCCCTTTTCATATCCCCACCACTTTCCTAACTTATCCTCTTGTAAAGCACTGCTGTGCTTGACATGGACATCCTCGGTGGGTCTAGATTCACCCCAACACCTCAGCACTGAGACAAAACTTTCCTTCTGTCCTGTCTACTGCACTTGAGCCTTCCACAGTGCTAGCTTGAATTCTCACTTCTGCTTTGAGGACTGCTTTGCTCTGTATCACACACTCTGTTTCTGAGGCATTCTTCTCACTTCCACAGCCATGGGTATTGAGAACATTTTGTACATTTTCCACAGTGAAGGAAGGGGGACATTTTTAAGAAGCAGCGTCTTCCTTCAGCTCAACCAGAACTCCGTGGAGATGGGCAGGTTGCCCTGTCATTTATCTATAGGGAAAGGCTGAGAAAAAAAATCAACACCTTTTCATTTCTACTACATAATACAATGAAAGAAACCATTAAAATCTATTCAGATGGTTACTCTATTCTGTTAATGATAATTAGACTTTAATATCAAAATTAAAGTCCTATATGGATTTTCGTAACAAGTACATTCTCATATTGAATTACAGCTCTTACATCAATAGTAAAATATAGAAGATGTAGATAAGATGAGTAAGCGCTACAATTTTCTCTCTATAAAAAATCTAATAAATTGGTTGTAGGCTAGGAAAATTTGTGTATTTTCTGAAACAATTAATAGAAGAAGAGCAAACAGGAATGGGAATAAGTGGAGATAAACTAGAATTATTGTTCACAGATGTTTATATTCAGAGGACTTTCCTTTTCTATACCGAGAGACATCCTTTTTGGTATCCCAGACCCAGATCATTGGGTTTGTTTTAAAGCATTAGCCTAGTTGGGAATAGCTGAAGGAAGGTATGTGGCAGTTCACAAAACAGGTAAAACTTTGTTGCACTTCACAGAATATATCAAATCAAATACCAGGCTTCCTTGTACATATGAGCAAATTATTACATAGAAAATTAGGACTGAAAGAAAAAAGAAAGTAGAAAAGGAATTTGCATGTTACATAAGTCCAAAATGCCAAACTATCAATGGTACATATAAATGCATGGGTCTCTATGGCAATGATTAAGCTCTCATTTTTCAAGACTATTTGAAGCAATTTAAGTTCATAACTGAAATACTGATTGGTTGCACTTCCACAAAACTGTTTGCTCTGATGCGAAGATGGAAAGGTTCCGAGTAAAGAAAATTAATGGGTTTCCTTCACCTGTGATCCTTATTTAGAGCTAGAATCCAAGCTAGTACTAAGTGGCATCTCATTTAACTTACACAGCTTATAGTATGGCATAGGAAATTGAGTGAAGAAAATACTATTTCCCCCTTCAAAATTATAAGATATATTCATAAATAGAATCTCATTTACCACAATGGTCTAAAATAAAATGTAAGAATAAGAATTCATACTTATATATTACAAAAATTTTGAGATGGCAGGTTTCCCAACAGTTCTGAGACAGGATCAGGTATAAATAAAAACTATGAATAGGCTTTAATCAGTTTCTTCCCCAAACCTGTTAATTGTGGAAATTTCACAATTTATCTAAATAATTTGTTCACATGCTTGAATACGTTGCTAGGGCATGTTTTCCTTTTTCCATAACACTTAATATAAAGCTAATCTGTTGCAAGTTAACCTGATACTACTTGAGGTAACTTTGGTAGATACAGAGAAAAGTTTTCACAGTCCTTTTAGTAACACCTTTCTACATATGGAAGATGATTACGTTCCCTCCCTGATTTTCTCTCATTTTCCTAAAAAAAATTGCATGTTAAATCTTTCATTCTGTTGATTTTCTCTGAACTCTCTCTCCAGTTTGTTGCCATCCTTCTTAAAGCGCATTTCTCCCCTTGAGTGCCAGTGCTGACTCGAGCAGAGTAACTGCCTCCCAGTTTGGTTGCTGACTCCCTCGTTAACACACTTGCAGAAGAGATTTACATTTTGTGCTACAGCACTGTAACCAACTTCCACAATATTGATGCCTTAGCAGTTATTTCCCATTTGGTATTTGTGTAGTTGACTTCTCTGTTGTAAACACTGTCTTTATTGTCTTTATTTAATTTTATCTTATGCATTTGAAACCATTTCATCCATTTATCAGGAATATTTTTAATTCTAAGCCTGCTTGCACTGCCTCCAAGTGTGACATTATTCAAAAATCCCATTGCCTAAGACATTAATGAAAGTAATGAATAGTAGAAAAATCAGGGCCTATGGGTACCCATCTTGACAAGAGACTATTGATAAAATTACTCTTTGAGAATGGGTTCTCAAACAGATATGCCTCCCTACTTATTTCATCTAAAATATACTTACTGTCATGATTGTCTGGAGCACGTCAAAAGTCTCCCTAAAGAAAAAAAAATGTGTCTGCTGGTGGATACTGACTGTTTTTTTATTACCTCCTTATGCTTGAGGGGCTTATAAATTGATTATTAATTTGTGTCAGCATCTTTCCAGATACCAATGTAGGATGCTCAGTTTGTCTTAATTCTTTTTTTTTCTTTTTTTTCCCCCTCATCTAGAGATATGTATTATCTTCACTCAGCTATCTGTATCTTTTAGGAGTTCTCCAAGTTAATTACTGCTAGTTTAGACACTGCTTCTTTAAGTACTCTGGCACAAATTCCATAAGGCCCTGGATTAGCTGCTTCATGTGAACACCCTCTTATACCCTAGGACTTCCTATATGGGGAGTCAATGCAGGCATATCATAAATTCAAATTCTAGTTCATTGTACAGTCTTTTCACTTACAAACAGGCCTTAAATATGACTTTTCTGAATCTAAATATACGGTTTTTTTCCTACTTTCCTACTTTCCCTTGCATTTCTGTTTCCTTTTTAATTCTAATTGGGTTAAATCTTTGGTCACATTTAACCATTCTGTAAAGACTGATGAAGAAAAGGCATGAAACATGTTAGTTTTGCCTCTGTCATCTGCGATTTTCTCTCTCTGATAGATTTACCACTATGTTTTGCTATAGGAGTTACAACTCATGCTTTACATAGCTTTCTGTTATCAGTTTTCAAATATGAGAAGAATACAGTAGTAGTGACATGTAAAAATTGTCCAAAACATGGATTAAATTGGAGCAGAACAGCAGCTGACAAGAGAGGTTCTAGGTGGCTTCACCTGCTACTAACTGAATCTTGCCACCTCCTTTTCCTAGAGAAGGAAATGTAAGGTAATTGCCATATATCCCATTTAGGGAATGGTTTCTTCCTTTGGAATTAATTACCAGTCTTCAATGCAGTCTCACAAAATTGGAGTTATAGACCCATTTTCAACAGTATTTTTCTCCAGAATATGGGTTGAAAATACTCAGATACAAGACATAGGGAGCAAAAAAAGGTTGTGCTGCAAAAATCTTCCCCCCAGAAAACCCACAACTGTCTGGAGTCTGGTTTTGCCAGAGCCTCTGGAAAGCTGGACAGCCTCTCATTTAATCAAGTTATTCCCTTGCACTGCTGTAATCTTCAATATAGTTCCCTCTTGTACAGTCAACATTCCTGGAAGAACAATATACATTCCTCCAAATTCTTCATCATCTACATCCTAGTTCTCACATTTGTATTGCCAAGCAATTTGCAATTCATTTTCTGACATTTTTGGTTTACTTTGTTTTGGACTTCTGCTAAACAGAGCCTGCCAAAAGTATTCCTCAGAAGGCTAATGAACTTGCTAGAATGGCAATCACTCTCTTAGAAACCGTTTGCGTATTTTTAATTTGTACTGACTCTTTGAGACATCCAGATAATTTAGCAAGTTTCATGACAGACATGAAGAAAACGCTCCTGCTGACTTTTACATTCAGAACAGCCACTGACCACACCAGCCAGCTCTGCCAGGGGAGCCACAGTTAGTAAAACTTTACTTGGAATCCCAGAGGAGATAAAGATAATCACTGTAATATCTGGGCCATAGGGAGTTCTACAAAAAAGTTGAAATTCATGTTGCTACTTTTGTCCTATCTGATACCATCATACTTTCCTTGTTTTTTTTTCTCTTTCTAAATAGATTAAAGTAACAGAATTAATTAAGCCAACAGAATTAATTAAAGCTAAACCATGTTATCTAGTTGGATGTAAACGGCAGATAATATTGCACTACAAGCTATCATAATGTTTTATTTTCTCAGTAACACTTTAAATATTAATGCACTAGACTTGCTTATCTGCTGAATGTTTATTCTAAGGGATACATGTGCTTAGCAGTCTAGCCCTTTCAGAAAACAATAATTAAAAAAGCAAAACTTTTATCAGCTATTTTTAACACTAGAATTTACTAATAAAACGTATAGGAAAATATGCCATTTGTTCTCTTAGAAATGAACTTTGTGACTAGATTGCAAAGACTAAATACATTATTGATTTCTGTAAAGTCTAAAACCACAGAAGAATGTTTTTAATAAGCAATGTCTCATATTATGCAATACTCCACTGCAGCTACTAACCTCAATGCCAGTGTTACTTTGCTCATGTATACATCAAGAGACATTAAACAACAATAGTTACAGCTGAAATCATACAAGCTGTATTGAACATCCACAAAGATACAAGCCAGACGGGTGAAGATTTAGGGAAGACACACATTTAAATAAGATGTAATTCATATGAAATAAAAAGGGAAAAGTTGAATACAAGTGATACTCAGCTACACCTCTAATGTATGTTAGTCAGATCTCTTGCTTGCTTATTAAAAGGGAATGTAAGAGTAGTTTGTTTAAGCAAGACAAATGACTTTGACTTTCCCATCATATTGCACAATACCATCAAAACACACACACTTGCTTGTGTAGTCAGGCTGTGTCCAGAGGCATCCTGGAACTGGAAGGGCAGGAAATAAGGTGAAACAAGCAGCAGCCAAAACCACAGGAGTTAGTTCAGACTTGGAAGCATTCAAGGGTTTGGGCTTCCAGGCATGACCTGACGGATCCACACAGCAATGTGGCACACGAGCTGCATGTGTCAGCTCAGGCTCTGCTAGCCTAGAGAGCTCCTGATTAGGCTCCATTCAGTTGATGACAAAAACCGCAACTGCCCTTGAAAGATTTCCCAGGCTATTGCTGATGTGTCTCTGCAGCAAAAGGATGCATTACATACCCTCTCCTTAAGTACAGAAGGGACTGCAGAGTATTAATGATTTGAAAATTACAACATTGTTTATCTCATTAGAGTTTGAAAAGAAAAAGGAGGAAATATTATACTGACAGTCCTCTCAGAAATGCTTTGGCTTCAGTTGGCATGCTCCTTCAGAATGGGGCTTTGGGATGACTGCAGATAAGTCTGTGTAGCAAGATTACTTACAAGTCTCCATGCTAGTTTAACAATGCGCTCACACATACCATATACACACACATAAAATCTAGCTATAAATTTTAGTATAAATATGTACATATATATCTATGTTTGTGCGTGTATATAGACAGATGTGGGCACACACTCACATCTTTATCTACCCTCTAAGTCTAAATTGCCCATGCAGATATTCCACACTTTTCCTTACTCTAATTAAACTTGTCTAAATCTCAGCAGGCACTTGCAGAAGTATGCTGCCTTTTCATAGAAAGTAAATATGCCATATCCTATTCACAAATACCCAGCTGCTACCTGGATGCATCACTATTAGAAGTAAAGGTTTCTACTGTAGATTCAAACCTGGAAGTAAAATTTGGATACATGGTACTAATACCAAGGTTAACATGTCATGTCAAATACAGATACACCAAGATTAAGAAGCACCTTTTGTCTTGTCCTAAATAATAGAAAAATAAATCTTTATCTGCTCTGTAACATAGATTTCAATAAAACTGCCTTTTAAAATTGGTTCTTAAATCTATGTGCTAGCATAAAATAAAGCTTCTTGTATCATCTATTATCTTGTTTGGGGCTAAAGAAAATTCACTCATGTATTTAAACTGAGATGATATTCATGGACAACTTCTGCTGTAGGAAAATGGGTAAATACACTGAAATGCTTTCAGGCAAGAAGCCAACAATCTTCATGCGTTATACAGAAGTGGCAGAGTGATTTTTTTTAGGGCACACCTGCTTTACATGAAAGAAATTGAATTCCAACTCCATAACTGTCAAGTGCCACCGCAAATAATAGAGCCTATGCCAAACCATTTCAGCAATATAGCTATTTTCCTGTTGAAGCAATGGAGCAGAAATCAGCCTTAGCTAGATGATATCTTTTCATGTGCATGCTTTGGAAACAGTTCCATTCATCATTTCACTGCTTAATCCCTTTCAAAATCATGTTCTTCATTACCTGGTTAATAAAACTTTGGTGACCTAAGTCAAAACTGTGAAAAAATGTGGATTGGGATTTTGCCATAATTACATTAAAAATCCAAAGAAAATATAGTAACTACATTAAATCATTCGAACACTTGCATGACACCACACGCATAAAACTGTTTCTCATACGGTCCCACAAGCAGCTGAATACTCATTTCTTTTTTGCAGCTCCCAACAGGATGAAGATAACATAACAGCAGGACAATGAAGACAATCTTTTGGGTATTGGTAATCTGGCACTGTGCACATTTTTGGAAAGATGTAGTGTGAAGAACTTGTCTATCTTCTCCTTTCTACCCTCATATAATCACACAGAAGAATAAAAATACCTTCCCATACATCAAGAAACGTACCTTTATTTCTGAAATTGTCTGGCATGGCAAGGCTCAACTTCATTTTTTGTAGCTGTAGTTAGACCATCACCACTGACTGCACCTGACAACAGCAAAATTTTAAAATGAATATTTTATAAAGATTTTAGTGACACGTTATTCTGCTTTCATCAAAATTTGGAAGGCATATATAAACTCCCTCATCACTTCTCATTTTTTTAAAGAAGTGTATTTAACCATAATCCAAAGAAAAGTGAATAATTGAGAACTTCAGACAACTGAGGAAAAGACCTCAATAATGTTTAATCAATATTAGCTCCAGTCTGTAGTATCATGGAGCTAACTGAGTAACCAAACAACTGCAAAAGCCAAATGCTTTAGTTTTCTAAAAGTGGGTTATGTGAAAGTAATTATTTGAGATATTGAATTTTGCCCCAGTGTTGAGAAGCTGACATTTCGTTGCATCTACCCCTGAGTTCTTCTTTCCTCTCTTTAATGATTATTTAGATGGGTCATGAGTGAGCCAACAAGATGGCCCCATGTAGCCATGATACTTTAATCCTCAGAAGAATTTTATAAAATTAACTTTTAAATTATATGCTTAGTGAAACATTGGAAAACCTAGGTGCTCTAAAAAAATTCTTAATCTGAAAATGCAGATTTACAGAAATCTACCCTCATCTCATCTAGCAGAGGCTACAAGGCAAGCAGCTTGTGAGTTCCAACTATTTCAACACATAAAGTGGTACTGCCAAGGGATAGAATAGAAGCAGGAAACCCAGGGCGAGAAGAGGAAGGAGTGCAGGAAGGAATAAGGAACCCAAGTATAAATTCACTTGGAAACAATCTTTTTAAACCGTCACCTCAGACACCTTTCACATTCAGTATAGTAAATCCCAAACCACAGTCTGGGCATTCACACACTCTT
>VWPW01017476.1:0-22890 GCA_013389825.1 Crypturellus undulatus | reverse complement strand
TACTTTATCTCATCTTCTCTCAGTATTAGTTCAGAAAACAGCTTTCATTTATAGCCATTTCATTGCCATAATCCAGATAGCATGGATTGTTTCTACAGTGATACACTAATGCTAATTTGCAGGAGTGGAAGGCAATTTGCTCTCCTAAAGAATTACTTTTTGTCCTTGGATGAAACAGACAGCAAAGACAGTGCCCCTGGTTAATTGGAAACACCAGATCAACATCCATAACCTTCTATATGTGGAGCCGAGTGCTGGAAGTGCTATTAACTTTCAATTTAACTCCAACAAAATTAAAATGAATGTGTTTTGCTAGTTTCTAAGTAGAAGGCTCATTGAGAATAGTTTGATGTGGTGTGAAAGATGCCAAGAGATCAACTCTTCATAATGACCAGGGAGCTTGGGATCCAAAGAGAGATACCTGGCTGTTTATGCCACTGAGTTCTCACGGCTGTAGCTGTAGACGGTAAAGGGAAAGAATATCAAAGTGAGAAAAGCACTTATTCCTATTAGGAAATGCCAGTATGTTGTGCAAAATACTGCGTTTGGTGGGTACCTAAATTTACTGCGGGTGAATACACTTCTGTCAGCGGAGCCCTTCAAAGCCTGCCTGCTCCTGCTCATACAGGTGGTGGAGCAGCCCGTCTAGATACCCCTTCTACACCCGCTTCTTCACAAGGGCTCCCGTCTCCCGCAGGTCGAGGCTGAAGTGCAGATCAGGTCAAGGCTGAAGCGCAGAAGCAGCATCCGCCAGGGCGCTCGCCCCACGGCCAGGCTTAGAATAAATGTTATTTGGAGGGGTAAACAGAGTGATTAGCATCCAGCAGCTGCCTCCTGACACAGTCACCTTCAGACTAGCTGGGCACCGTCCTGCGTGCGCACCTCGAGCTCCGATCACCACGTATCTTGGCATCAGGGCCATCCATCACCGTCAGCGCCTCATCTCCATGCTGCCAGCAGCCCCGCACAGCTCCCTCCCTCTCCCGACGCATCCCATCACGTTGGATGCTGCTGGCAAGTGAGTAACGCAGCCCTATCCGTGGTAGCATTAGCGGGGCTGGCAGTTTAATCAATGCTGAGCATCCCCCCTGCTTCTCTGCAGCTCCTTTCCGAGGAGAACTCCATGAATCCAACCCTGGGGCCAGTCAGCCAGAAGCACTGCTCATCTTCCAGCAGACCTTTGGTACCCTGACTGTACCCACCATGCTCCCAAGCAGAGCCAGCATATATAAATATATATGTGTGTATATATAAAAATATGCATACACGTATATTCCTACTCACTAGGTTGACATANATATATGTGTGTGTGTGTGTGTATAAAAATATGCATACACATATATTCCTACTCACTAGGCTGACATGCCAACTAGTGATACACAGCGTCTGATAGATTGCATCAGTCAGATGAAACGAGTTTATAAGTTTCACATAATAGAGCATCAATAACGTAATCAGAGAGGGAGCATTGTGGCAAAGATGGATGTGCTGGAAAAACAGTTTAGGGAAAAGTTTCAGCATCCACAGCTCTCCATCTGGATCTTTTCTCTCACAACTTTGGTGCACAGGTGCTTGCAGGCCCTTGTGTGTCTGTCATCATGCCCGTGTCGCCTGTCAAATCATTGCAGTTCTCAGCCTACTGTTTAAGTCACTTCCCATCCCATCATCCAGTGTTCCCTGCAGCTCTGTGGAAGGGGAACACTCAAGTGTGGGTTATTTACTTCAGCTTAGACCTGAATCCATCTCCTGAGCTCTCCTCCCCCCAGCTACATCTGGGCCAGGTGAGGAGAGCTCATGTCCTAGGGCTCAACACCCTCAAACCTCTCTCTCCTGCAGTTCTTCCCATCACACCATAGACAGAGCTCAGCAGTGCAGAGTCATTTATTGTACGGACACAGTCACCCTCAGCCTTCCTGTTCCCCTGCCCCTTGCTCGGCTCTCTACCACTGCCATCTGCAGAATAAAGCCAAGCAGGGCACCCTGCACATGTTGTGCATAACGTAAAACTTGGGTGTGCAGAGAAAAGGAGGCTTCTGTCTCCTTTCTGTACAAAACTACTCCCTTACGGTGCATTTCAAGAGGAGTAGTTCCACACGGTCGATATTCCAACTCACGTGGCTTTGGAGAGCTGGTTATTTAGCATCTCTAGATCACAGTGATATGAACCTAATCAGCTCCATCTCAATTTACAAATCTCATTGCAAAGCATATCTTGACCACCTTGTCAGTACTGCTTAATTTTCCTCTTTCGCTAAGCTGTTTTTTAATTCACTGGCAGTTATTAGCACTGACAGCCAACAGAGTCCATAGGACAGACAAGGGCTCAGCCCAGGGCTGTAGACTGATCCTAATCCACAGAAGCTTGGGCAAGGTGCTTAGTCCCAGTTTCTTCATCTTTGACACAAGAGCAATGTTTCTACCAACAGAGATTATAATCTAGAAATACTGAGTGCCAAACACTTCTCCTGGTCTAGTTATCATGTCTATATCTTCCAGAAATAAAGATCAGCTTTATAGTTATAGGATTGGGCTAAAATAGAAACTATCTGGTTTCAGCTCCTGGCTTGGACACACCTGACAGCGAAGGACCTAGGCAAGCCACATGCGACAGGTTTAGGTCTTGATCAGGCACCTGCTTTCCCGTGTCTCTATTTAATGAACCCTGAACAATGAAATTAATGTAATGGGAGATTCAGCTCCTGCAGATAACAGTATTTTCACTGATAACTGATCTCAGTAGCCCTTCACGACACAAGGAGAAGCAGCAATGCCTCAGAGTAAATAAGGAGAGGCCCATCTGACTTAATGCTTACTATAAAAATCAAATAAAATTACTTGCGGTCAGGTAAACAAACTGATATTCTTTGTGCATTTTTGCATTATCTTGTTTCCACACAAGCATCACTACCACATTTCAAAGAGTTAATGCAGTGCCATGCGTGAGACAGCAGCCTCTCCCACAGAAGTTTTGCAGGAGGCTGCACAAGTCAACAACAAGTGTAATTAATGTAGAGGACTGTGGTGCAAGCAGAGTCCATCCCTGCTGCCTCCGACCACCCTGCCCACCAGCTGCTCCTCCACGGCTCCTTCGCACGCCTGTGAAACACAGCTCCAAATGCTCCGCTTTGTTTTTTCCCCTGCATTTCCTGAGGAAACGCTCAAGCAACTCATCTGCTCTTTGAGTAATTAACAAACTCCGCGAAGCATCTGGTGAGTGGAAGTCTATAGGGCCCCTGCTAAGCAGCACTTCAGACCCTATGGCCTGCACATGCTTCTGGCCTTATGGTCAGCAGCTGACCAACTGGTGCTAATTCAATTCTGTGCAGTTCCACCGACACGCACCAGCTGGTTATTTGGCCTCATCAATTTTCATAAGTCTTGATCTCATGCACACTCACATTGATTTATTAGCATCAGTGAAATTACTCCCAAATCGCACCTCTGTAGAATGGTCTGGAGACCTACAAAGAATGTACTTTAACTGCAGTTATGCAACTTCCCCTGCTGGGAATACCTTCCCACATCCCTCTTCATCCTCCCTTTAGAACAACTTTTTTAAACCTAACTTATAGAAAGTTATAATTAAGTATTATAAGACACCTGGTCAGTGCTGGTAACTTTAGATGCGACAATAAGGAAAATTTTGATTAATGCAGAACATGCCTTAGGGATTCTGGTTGGGCAGAAAGATGTGAATGAGCCATGACTATTTTGAGGGAGTGGAGCAAATCGAGGAGCAGGAGCAGAGGCCTCATCTTACCAGTTTTACTCCTTTGAAAGTCAGGAACTGGGATTAACCTGTCCCTTCATTACGCTCTTCTCAGTGGAAGGAAAAACCTGGTGCCACTGGTCAAGGACAGAAGGAGTCTCAAGCCTCCTATAAGCAGTTCTTTATTATTCCCAAAGCTTTCCTCCTGCACATGGTTTGGTTCATTACTATTAATTATAAATTTGCTCAGTTACATGCTTTAATTACTATGCTAACCCTGCAAGCTCCACACGCCACTTCCTGCTGGAATATCAGGTTTTGATTGAGGAAAGACAAGCATGTAGATCTGCACGTTGTTGCTGCTCATCAGACAAGAGCGGGGCAGGTTGCTAGGAGGTAATGTAGATATATATGGGTGTACATAAGCTGAAGGGATGGTTTAATGGGCTGACTGGAGCACCTGGACTCCCTAGGATCACCAGGTCAAAGTACAGAGTTCAGTTTATCTCCTTGTCCTTGCAGGGTGGATAAATTGAGCTTAATGTTTTAATACATGTGAGTCTCTACAACAAGACTTACAAAATAGGTTTCCTGGCAGCTCAAAGTCTCGTGGTGCTTTTGGTAAAAGCAAGGGACCTTTCTGGTGTCACTTGCAGCCCCAAACTGCATCAGTTCGGGGTGCTGATGCCACGTGTCAGTGCTGCACAAGGTACCTTTGCCCAGAGGCTTGTTTCTCCCCACTGCTGTGCAAAGAGCTGACCTGCCACCAGCTGAGCTGCTCATCTACAGCGTGTTGATGACTACAGAGAGGTCTGAAAGATACCACAGCAACTAGAGCTGCTAACACATATCCTGGCTAAAAGACTACAAAAAGTCCCCTCCAAAGGCTTGGAAAATGCCTCAGGGCACACAGTCGGTCCCTGAGCAAACACAGCCTGGCTCCTGCCCTTGGCTTTATAGATCAACCCAGGCAGCAAGGTATCATCCTGCTCATCTTTTTTCTGTGCATTTGGGAGAGCAAATCTCCTTGAGAGACAGAGGAAAGGATCCTTGCTGCCCATACCAGGGGCAAGGAGAATTGGATCTCCTTCAGTAACCCCACACAACTAGTTTGCTAGCTCGAGAGTGGCGGTGCACGTTAAAAACACTGTTTCCCCAACGCTTACTTTGCATAAAAGCTTCCATTCTGGATCTAACCTCACTATGTGTAATTTAAAGGTAGTGGGAGATGGGAGAACAAAAGAGATAGTAAAAGAAAGCAAGTGAAGAAGAAAGCATTAAGAACAGGGCATCGATAAGGGCATCGTCTCATCCACACAAGTGACTTCTCCCCTGTCTCGGGTCATGTACAAGCTCCCCATGAAATTGAACCTCTCACCAAGGCACACACCGAAGGCAGGTTGATCTTCAAGCCTGTATTAATAAGGGAATAACACATATTTGGAAGTGATGCTACCTATATATAACCTTATACTAAATTGCTGCCCTAACTTCTCACATCCATATTTTTTCTTGATTGCCGAGGTACGAAGTTCAGCTCCATGGGAGCACCAAAGCGCTACAGAGGACAAATCTGTTCCTTTAGCTCCTCCAGCAGCAGATGGAGAAGTGCATTAATTAGAACATAAAAGTAGATTTGCGAGAAGAAAGCACAAACATATAGGGCTGTTTTGCCTTTCAGGAAAAGGCATAGCAAGAAACCTAACAGCTGAAAGTGGCAGGTGTGAGCAGGTGCAAGGGTCATGGAAGTTAGCTCTGTCCTGCTTTGGCCTCAGACTGGGGCCTGCACCCCGTCCCCAGGGCTGGTGTCCCCCGTCATCGCTCGCCCCATCACGTCCGCACTCCGCTCGGAGCCGAGCTCCGGCCCCGGGCCTCTAGGTGCTGCTCTACAACAAGCCATGGATTTCCCTGCGCTTCCCGATGCTGCGGGAGGAAACGGCACCGGGTCCAGATCACCAGGAAGCGCTTTCCTAGAGCACCTTGCATGTTCCTGGGTGGAACAACAGGCAGAGGTGGCTGCCCCTCCATAGCCGAACCTTTCCCGGGATTGCAGCAGGAGAAACGCCCTGGAGCAGCACGTTTTGCCCTAGGCTTTGCCTCTGTGCAGCGGATGCACTTTAGCTTTTCACACTGCCAAAGGGAAAAACAAAGAGGCAGAACAAAGTTAAGGACTCTGTCGTGGTTGGATTTAACCCTGTTCTGTGAAGAACAGGAACGCAAGTGATTTGTCGTAGAGGAGGAGAGCAGCGCACGGGGCTGGGGCTTGAATGCAAGGCTTAAGGCTTCCAGCAATAACAAATTAACATTTTGCATAATTAGATACTGATTGCTATCACAAACACCATCAGTTTACTGCCATGCCCTAACTATCGATGGGAAGTTAAAACACGTACCAGAAAGGCTCTTAGCTGCTTCTCCTCTGGGAGCTATACTCAAACTTTCTGCAGATCTGAGAGTGTCATCCTGCTGTTTCCTAAATGAGTGGCAAATATTCTCTTATTTCCAGGGATCAACCTCACAGTTTCCATCTTCAAAACCACACCACAATTTTCACCTTGCATTTAGGCAAAGTGCTCTTCTTCCTTCCTTCCCTGCTCTCCATCTCCCTTCTCCTGCCCCCAAATGTGAATTTAAGAGCGTCCATTACCCCTAAGACCTGGCAATCCCATGCCAACTAGGACAACCAAGGAAGGGGAAGACAAAGCCCGCTTGGCCTTGGTTCAGCTGAGCCTTTACTCGAGGCAGCTCCAAAAAGAGTCTTGTGCAGCACCTTCCCCCCAGCCTGCTTGCAGAGCCACGTTGCTCACCCGTCTTATCCGCCTGTTTCATTCCTGCGATGCTTCATACAGCCCATGGCAAACTCTTCCCATTTACGTGGATTCGCAGCCTCTGGGCAAAAGCGTCAGCAAAAAGCAGTTTCCCAAACGCAAACCAGGGAAAGGTACCTAGGGAATCCAGGCTGGATGCTGCAGAGATGTCAGCCCACCGCAGCGCTCAGGGATGGGTATCGCCACAGGCACTCACCTGCCCTCACTGCCCAGGCACAGGGTAAAGAGATGGAAAAGGTTTCAAAAGGTGAAGATAAATAGAAGCAATTTTGACTCTCTACTCATTGGGCCCATGCTTCCCTCCACACACCTCTCTCCTCCACAGGGAATCAGGAGCACAGTTTCCATTTTTCATGCTATTTGTCAATATTACTGCAATATTGTGTTTTGAGAGAAGGGAGGCAGTTTATGCTTCAAGGATGGCGAGTGCATGAGGCCACATGCACATTTTGCATCTAAAGCTGCATTAGAGGTAGCTGATATTTCACAGCTAGGGAAGAACGGGCACCAGCCCCCATCATCTTCACTGCCACAGGCATCATCTCTCGCCCTGTCTTGCAGTACGGCTGGTAATTACGTTCTGTTAGAGCTCCGAGTTCGTTTTCTGTGTCAGACAATGCCTCAGCAAATTTCAGCCGAAGATGAGGATTAGGATCTGTGAGAATCCAGCCAGAATTTAAAGCAGAAACAGGGTGAAGAAAAGAATATTTCGCTGAATTTTATCCTAGCAAATGATAAGAACTACCGGGGGTGTGATAATTACTTGTTGGATGAAATACTCTCTGAATCGTGTCACTTGATCCAAAACACTGCTCCTAGTGTTTTCTTCACCTATTCTAGGGTATCTTTAGTGTTTTCTCTGTTTCTTAATGACACCATGCAAATAACTTAGAAACAGGCGTGTTTTCCTTTCCAACCTCTAAGGCAAAAGAAGTGCTATGTTTAAGATTGCTTATTCTAAGCCTCCCTAAAAATACAGAGATAATTATCTGCTTTTATTAGAAAGGTGCTGGTAAGACCCTTTGTAACTGTGCTTTGCTCGGGGCCCAACATGCCCAAAGCTACACCAGGGATTTAGTCTCCAAGATGAGGGGTGAGCAGCAAGCCAAGGGTGTCTGCTCCAAGTGTCACTAGTGTCCCCATGTCCTGCACCAGGGAAGGAACTGGAACTGTCTGGGAACTGGGATTACAACAATCCAGCAAAGACAGAGCTGCTCAGAGCAGGGGGAGGGCTCCCTGTAACTGGAAAACACTTCCAGTTACAGAGAAGTCTTTACTGCATCCCTGGCTAAACATCCCCTCATGTCATTCACATTATCTTCTCATCCCTTCTCTCCACATATTCCCTTTTTGGCTTAACTTTCTGCTCAGTGGATCTTAAAAATCCTGCCCAAACAACACGCTAAAACCCAGTGAAAATAGCAGTATTTATCACCACCATATGGTCATGTCTGTGTCCGTATTAGAGGCATTTTCCTTTGCCCTTGTCGCATTTGACTAGGAAGCCTCACACAACACATCGGTTGAGTTAGGAGAAGTCAGAAAAAAAGATCAAACACACATCAGTCATGGTTACTTTCTGGCGACACATATATTAGTAGGACAAACTCCTCATGTCCCGAGGACAGAGATAGTATCTAGCACTAAGAGCGTGGGCACTAAGAGGATCTGGCACCTTCACCGTGGGCACACACCATGCAGGTATCCACGACAGGCAATTCATGCTGCTCAAAAACCTTTCAGGATCCCACATTGCATGTGACAGTCGGTCCTGTCTACCAAGACTGGGCTAAAAGCAAACACCACAGCACCCCCAAATCACAGATATCTGCCCCTGAACACCTGAAATCCACCTGCAAATAACACTGTGGGTGATTATGCTTAGGTGTGTTTTCTAATATATTATTTCTAAGAAATAAAGAAATTCTTATTTCTAAGAAATAAAATGAGAACTATAGTGAAATAAGAAAATTGTGATAATAACATTGCATGTATTTGAAGTAATAAAGGGGATAGATCAAATAATGAAGATATAAAAACAGATAAACATCACTGTTCCTAATGCCTATAATAAATTTCAAGACATTGAAAAGACTGCATGATATCAACAAATAGCAGTTCAACAAATAATAGCTCATGATTCTAATAGCAACAGCCTAATATAGAAACTAATATTTAAAGGTCTACTTACTGAGTGAAAGTGTCCCAAAACACAGATAGCACCATATAAAATCAATGGAATTAACATGTGAAATAATCAGATAACTCTCCACTAGCTTATCCTCAGCACCTGAGCTTATACCAAAGCTCGGGTGCCTTTTACCATTTTGCTTTCTCTTCTAAAATTTCATATTATAGGTTCTATAGGTTTTAGACTATTGTTCATGGTCAACAGTCCACTGGTGCCAGAAAGAAATGGATAAATACCTTTTTCTTAATCAACTGAGCCTCTTAGGCCAAAATTAAGAGCAAAATCTACCAAGGCCCGGCAGCCTCCCTCCAGTTTAGGTACGTATTGCCCTAAGAATAAGCCCTAAGAGCTCTGCAGGGTCCCATGGGATGTCACTGGCGATGAAGAGCAGAGGAGTGAACCCAAATACCTGCCAGTATTAACAGAGTATTAACAACATCTCGCAGAAGACAGAGCTGCGACTGCCATTTTTCCTGCAGAGATTCCTCCTTCTTTCGCAGCACAGCGGCAGCTTTGGTAAAAGGGATTCCTTCCTTTAACCACGAGAAGACCTTCCACCAACAGNATTTTTCCTGCAGAGATTCCTCTTCCTTTCGCAGCACAGCGGCAGCTTTGGTAAAAGGGATTCCTTTAACCACGAGAAGACCTTTCACCAACAGCTACCCCTGCAATGGCCCTTGCAGCCAGTGCAGCTCAATCCCCAACACCAGACCCAAGAAGCAGCTCATCANAACAACATCTCGCAGAAGACAGAGCTGCGACTGCCATTTTTCCTGCAGAGATTCCTCCTTCTTTCGCAGCACAGCGGCAGCTTTGGTAAAAGGGATTCCTTCCTTTAACCACGAGAAGACCTTCCACCAACAGCTACCCCTGCAATGGCCCTTGCAGCTCAATGCCCCAACACCCGACCCAAGAAGAAGCTCATCAGCTGCCTCCTCCTCAAGAGCAGCCAAAATACACCCAGAAAATATGCAGCAGCCACAGAAGCGCATGGCTACAGGGTGGCAAAAACACATGCAAGAAAATAGCTTTTCCACTACTGTTATTATTTCCCCAATATAATAAATTTAATTATAGCACCATTTTCCCAAGATAACTAGCTGTGAATGTTTTTCCTATTTTGAGTGCACTGCTGTAGAGCTACTATTCTCGAGAAATTTGTTTTTTATCATTTTAATCATCTAATCTTCATAAACCTTTTAACACAAAGACAAGAACTACTTAAGGCACAGCAAGATAATTAATATTGAAAATAGACTCTGCAGGGGAACTGTAGCACCTGCTGCCTTACATTAGGCTCCCAGACTAACGAATTAACCACAAGTTCTAAATAAGTGGGTAAGAACAAAAATAGACCGTGCCAACACAGATACTACTTCCCATCACTTGAGATCTACCACATCAAGTGGCTACTAAATTCACTATCATCCCAGAACTAAGAATAACTTCAGTAATATCCCTGCTGAACTGTTAGCAACTTCAAGCACAGAAGGGAAGAAAAAAAATATCCCAAAACAACCACAAATCAACATTCATTTTCCAGAATATCACTTTATATGTGACAGGAAAAAATATGAATTATTTACCTGGCCTAGAAGAGGAAAACTTACCTTTTTCTCTCATCCCATCAAACCTACAAATAAGTGAAGGAAGGGCTTGAAGCTGGAGTTGCTATGAGCCACCTGGGGAAGGCTGGGACAGGCTCAGCTGGGATCTCATCACCAGAGCAGATGATTTTCAGGTGGAGCTGGGCCAGGATGGGGCTTGCTAACATCTTAAAGAGAATGGGGTGTTAGCAAATTCCCTACCTGTCCAAGAGCAATTTCTGTATTTTGATTTATTTGTTCTGTTTTGTTTTATTTTATATTTGAAAAAGCCTTTGAGGAGAGATAGCGACTCAATCTTTCTGCTAGATACACCTCCCAGCAAAGTAACATCCCGTAACAAGAACTGGCACTGCCAGCAGAGACCAAATGGACCCCCAAAAGCAGACAATAATGTGTGCATTTGTAGAGCACTNAAAGAGAATGGGGTGTTAGCAAATTCCCTGCCTGTCCAAGAGCAATTTCTGTATTTTGATTTATTTTGTTTTGGTTTATTTGTGAAAAAGTCTTTGGGGAGAGGTAGTGACTAAATCTTTCTGCTAGATGCACCTCCCAGCAAAGCAACCCATAACAAGAACTAGGCACTGCCAGCAGAGACCGAATGGACCCTCAAAAGCAGACAATAACGTGTGCACTTATAGAGCACTTGACAGCTTCAAAGCACTATTCAAATATCAACTAATTAGTTAAGGAACTGATTACTGAAAGGAAGATGCCTATTGCTTTTCCTGCACCTGAGCTCCAGGCGCATGCCAGGTTTCCTTTGGAGTGTTGTGTTGAATTTGCAGGAGAAGCTGCTTGTTTTAGAGGGGTTTGTGGCTACGGGGTGCCCTTTCCTCCTGGATGGCTCTTGGGAGGATGCTCAGCCCCAAAGCACCCAGGGGTGGTCACCAGAATCCAGCAGTGGCACCTGCAGCGCCCAAGGGGCCCTTTCGGCTGAGCCCCTTGCAACTGATATTGCATTTAAAAAAGCTGGGCTGAAAATAGGAAATAGAGCGAGGGAAATCAAACAGGAATACAGATTCATTTAAACTCAGCAGGGAATGGATAAAGATAGAAAAAAATAAATTAATTAATTAAAATAAAAAAAGTCAGAGTGAATTAGCGCTGCCAAAAGATTTAAAAGGCCTAAGAAAGACAGTTATTATATGAGTATCAGGGGAAAGCAAGTAAAAGTTCTAGAGAGAAAGTGTGTCCATTAATTAGGAAACGAGGGTGGGTGTGAAACTAATGATGACTAGAATCTGTCTTTAATGAGACAGATAAAAGAAATGCGAACAATTCAGATAGGAGGAGAAGGCAGCAAAACATCCCGTCCTAGTCAACCTGTTAGAAAATGCTCAGGGGAAAATGAGCCTGTGGGCACATCAGCTGGCGCAGATGAACCAAGCATATTGTGGGAAGCGGTGGACTACCCACTACACGTGATTTCTACTGAATTTGTACAAACAAGACTTAAAGGTGACCAAAGAAAATTAAGTGTGTGCAGAAACTTAAAAGGAGTAAAATATGATCCCAAAATATTGCTTTCCTACCATCTACCTTCTACCCTCGCTAAAATAGAGCGCTATGTGTCATCGTGGCCCAGAGCAGCCCCGGCTGCAGGAAGCCTCGGGAGCCATCGGCAGCGGGGGCCTAGCAAGGATAAATCTCACCAGACAAACTTGATTGCTTTTTTGATAGAAAGAGAAAATTAACGGATGAAGGGAATGCTGGAGCTGTAATATATTTGCATCTGAGCAGAGCATTTGATACTGTGCCTCATGACATCTCGCTGGAAAAATTAATTTAAATCAGCTTGGAGAGGAACACTGTCTTCTTGATTGAAAACAGGCTGAAAGGCTATAAAGAGAGGTTAACAGTGAGTAGCAAAGCATGGAGCTGAAGATGAGGAGTCCATCAAAGTACCACAGGCTTAGTCTTAGAATAAGTCTTATTTAATTTCTTCGCTGTTCATCTAGAAATGGAGGAGGAAGCACCATTTTAATAAGATATGTAGATGAGATGAAATTATTAGGAACTAAAATCTTCCACAAAAGAAGATGCAAATGGATCTAAAGAGAGAAGTAGCTGGACCAGGACGCTGCAAAATGAGTTCAGGGTTGGTTCCACCACAAGTTTGACTAGAGTTTCCCATTTAATGAGACAAAACAGATCAATCAGTTTTCACTGCCACAAAGAAAGCAGTTTTCAATTAATTCTTTTTTCATATCTGCTTGTCCAGATGTGGATCTTGCTAGCTGGAAGACTAATGAAATCCATCATGCTTTGTAATTGGGAAGTTTGAATTATGCATCCATTTGCACAATATGGACGTTTTCCAAGGTAGTGACATAAGCCAAGATTTTAACTTTCCCAGGGGTGCTATCTCCAGGACAGATGTGGAGTCCCAAAATTATTTGCTAAAGGACTTAAAATGGAGCATTTTGGAACATGTCTGCCAAATTTAAAACGGAACGGATGAAATTCCAGCTCCTCCATCAGAACTTGTGGCACAAATTAGACCTCAGGTAGAAATAAGATACAGCAGCCAAAAGGAGAGATGCGGTGTGGGGCAATACAAATTCAGACCACTTTTATGCTGCTCAGCTGTGTGTGCACCTGGAACATTGTGTTCGGTGCTGGGGAACTCACGAGCTGAGAGATACTGAAAAATTGCAGGGAGTTCAGAAAAGAGCAACAAAAATTATCAGAGGGATTGATACCTTAATAAGGAAATATTAAGGGAGCTAAAATCAGTACCAGAAGAACTGAATTTCTTACCACTCAGAAAAGAATTGACTGTGGAGAGTTTGGACCCTGGTGTCTGGGTATTTTTCTCTTCGGTTGCCTAAGAGTTTTCATGGTTGGTGGTACTGTGAGACCAGATATCTCCCGAAGTTTCCTTCTCCAGTTTGCACATGTAAAATTTCCATTTTAATCTCTCTGACTTGCGGTCACTTATTGCTACTCTACACAAATGCGTTCTTCAATGTCCCTACTGTGTGCCAACAGCCAGAAGCTCAGGTCATATTGCCTTGTCCAGGTAAAATCTACTGTGGCTTCAATGCAAGTTATTCTTCATGATTTCAGCCTCTTAAGAGCTGTGCTGTGCTAGTTGCACAATTTAGTGTAGTACTTAGATTAGAATCTTGGATTTCTTATTTATTTGGTTTTACATCACATGTTGGGTTGCTTTCACCTCTCAAATATTGACTAAGTCAAGTAAGAGCCTTGCAGCAGTCAGTATGGAGTATTTCTCCATAAAACTCGTGAGTTTTGTAGAATAGTCTGTTTCCAGAATCAGACAGCAAGCTCTGCACTGAGACTGTTTGGTATCACCCTGGTGTTGTTCACTAGCCCTTTTTTGTGAATTAAAACCTTGGTCCTCCCCCCATTCATAGATGTTAATAGGTTAATTAAAGTGATTCTTGTGAAGTATCAACTTCTGCGGTGTTTCAAAAAGGGGAGAGATCAGGTAGGGACGTGATATCTACATTTGATATAAGCTTGGGGATATAAGCTCTCCTAAAGGTCCCCACCAGTGACCTACCTGCTAAGTGGGAATTTCTAGTCTCTGCATGAAGCCAGAGCTACAGTCGAGTGAGTTTGTGTTACTGTGATTTGTATTCTGTGGCTGGACTCATTCATTTCTCTTGCTTTGAGTAATATTTTTTCAACCTTGTCTTCTCATTAAAATTTCCCCTTCATTATAGAGCATTTCAATATAATTTCCTCCTGAACGGAGCCCAGAGTACAGCCCAACTAATAAGAATTGCATGATCTGCATTATTATGCACACATAACCCATTATAATTGAATCTTATTACATTTTAATTGCACATGTTTACAAACACTGTATTCATTGCAACAGATTATGTATTTTAGTTGATTGTGCCATTAATGATTGAAAAGCTGGTGCCATTTTGTGTGAAATCCATTCTTGGCTTGCATGACAAGTGGCATAATATAGGGTTTCCAAAGAGTCACAAGATAGATTTCTTCCTTTCATTATTTTTAACTGTTTTGAAGAGTTCTGATGCATCTTTAGGAATGTTGTATCACTCAAACTGTCTTTGGACTTCGAGAGGGTGGCAGGATTTTAGTCAACTACCTTTTTTTTTTTTTTTTGAAATTGGAGGCCAAAATCATTTAAGCAAGAGAGACCTTGCTCTCAATAATTTATGATGCATCCCCATGATGCAGGCAAGCCCGGTGCTTCTGCATCCACAGAGAAGGACTTTGCTCCGTGTTTTGTGACTGTGCTGAAGTGTTCCCGTGCCTGCCCAGCAATCTTGTTTTTGGGCAGCGTGAGAGGGTCGGCAGATGCAAAATTGTCAGGGAATGGAGCTCCTGGGGACTGGAGGATTGGAAAATTTGGCAGCGCGCTGTGCTGTTTTGGTGCAAGGTCAGTTAGATAAGTCCCGTCAGGATGTTAAATCTAGCTGCTGCCTAGTTTGTCATCAGGTTTTATAACAAGAACAAGGGAGCCTGATAGACCCGAGTCTCCAGAAGAAGAAATATTAAAAACAAACTTGTATTTTCACAGAGATTTATAGAAAATGTACTACTTTTTTATGTGCCCTTTTTTTGTCAGATACATTTACCCTGCGTAGCATTAACTAAGATATATGTTATATCCGGACTCTATTTAGCTCCTCTGCATGTGTTTATCTTGCAGCTTTTTAAGCATCTGCATAGGGTACATGCTCACTCTAAAAACTGTCCTTCAGACTTGAGTAACACCCTGATGGAGATGCTGCCAGGACCACCAATTATAAGTGTCAGGCAAAGAGTCCTCAAAACCAGCCATGCATTTTGCCACCACTGCATCACGGTGGCTTTCCTGAGCCTCCCCTGCTGCAGAAAGTGGTTAATTGGGAGCTGACCTCATGGCCCCAAACGTGCAATTTTGGCTTGTTAAATTTAATCATCAACGAATAACAAGACTCCTGCACTAGTGAAGGGGAAACAGAGGGTTTGTGCTAAGCAGAAGAGGTTTTGGCAGCTATCAAAATGCAGGTGATGCGCTCAGCATCTTCAGGATGCAACTGTTTATGGCTTTGACAATAAATAATACATCACGGGCATTGACAAATGGAGCTTCACAAAAGCCCTGTGAAGTAAATCAGCAGTTGTTATCTGGGACGGAGAGGAAGGCATTGCATAAAAAGGTTAAGCAACTTGACCAAGAGGATACAGCAAGCCCGTAGTGAAGCAGAGCTCCGGGATGCCCAGGTCTATGCTGGTAACAAGCCCTTTCCCTCCTGATTTTCTGTGAGCTTTTATCAGCTGCAAAGGAGGGGCCACGGATAATGCTTTTGGATACTAACTTGTCAGGAGGAGCTGGAGCCAGGAAATAAATTAATGTTTTTTATGTTCTCTGATAGATTTACAGAGAATCTCAAAGGCTTTAATTTGGACAGTCTGGCTTCTGCCATGCCTATTGGATTTTTGACAGCTATAAAGCTCTCCAGTGGGAATGGGGATCTGAAGTGTTTTGGGGTGGAAATAAGTAATAGAGTGTGATTCTGTGTCTATAGCCAGAAGGCTTTTGTTTGATGCTTACAGGGATTTGAGTGGGAACCTTATTGTTATTATTAATTGTTGTTATGCATTATGACTCACAGTAAAATTACTGCATTGTCTCACATATTTTCAAGGCATCACCAAATGTTTAGAAGTTTCACATATCTTGAAGTATGTGTTTTTTGTCCACTTTCACATAGTGGAGTAAGTTGGGATGGCTGCAAGACTATATATCAGCAGGAACAACAACAGCGCGGAGGCTTCTGTGTTACTGTGATTTATGGTAGTTTACTGCAACTTGAAAACACTTTGGGCTGAACCAGTTAATTTGTGCAGCCTGTATGCAGTAAAAGATCTCATCATTAAAACTGCCTTGCCCCCTTCCTTGCATCATCTCCTGCCTGCTTGGCTGGTCATGCCCAGACCCTGCAGCACAAGCAGGACATGGTGCAAACACGCAGCCCTGGTGAGGCCTGCATGGTCCTGGGAGGGCTCAAGTCCTTGTGAAATCATTTGTTTCATGGGTTGGGGACCCCAGCAAATTTGCAAAGCAAATTTTGCAAGTGCAAAAGCAATTTTGCAAAGCTGTTCCAAGGCTGTAGGCAACATCTCAAACACTTTGCTATCCTGCAATGCAGAAGTGAGCAACTTCTCTGCTGTTGCTGTCCTTTGAGATATAGTCCCTGGCCAAATTGATGTTTGAAGGGTTCTCTGTGTGGTGAGCTCTGCTGTCAGCGGAAAGGCAGGAGTCACGAGTGGTGGCTCACGGATGCCTTGTGCTGGGCAGGGAGAAGGGAAAGCTGCAGAGCTCTGGAAGGAGCAGCTACAGCAGAGGAATTAGTACAAGGTCAGAGCTTTTAGGAAAGGGCAAAAATAAAGCAGCCCATGCTCGTGCCTCCATGTATTTGCATGCATGTGCATATATGAATACATTTGTGGTTATATTAACTCCTGGCTCCCTGGAAGCATTAGGAGGATGAACAAAATGTAAGGTTGAAGAAGACATCCTCATCTCTGTGCAAATGGAACTGCATTAACCTTAAGAGAGGAAAGGGGAGGCATTTGGAGAACTGCAAACAATAAGACTGTATTAAGGATGAATCCCTTGCAAGTTTATTGCGCCAAATCAAACTCATTTTTAGTTAAATAAGCTCATAAAACTCCTGCATCACACAAACTATTATTTTTATAGTTGCAGTACTGAAAAATGGCAAAACCTATTATCATTGTTCTTAAGCTGGCAAGGATATTCGCTCCTGGCCTGGGATATTGCCTGCCAAGCTCCAGGACTGAAGCAGATTCTGATGCTTGAAGCTTTGTAAACAAAAACCCCCTGGAAAAACAAATGAGGGGTTTGTCACTGGCAAGTTGGCACAATCTTAACTAGCATGGAGCAGCTGGAGAATCTGGAAAGCGTATCAGACCAAGTCAATGGGGAAAAGAGGGAATGCTGCAATCAGCCATGGCAGAGTCTTGCTGTAAATGGAAGAAATTAAATGGAGAGGTAAGCAGACAGAACACTTTAAAGACAGGACAGCCTGCAGAAGGCAAATATGCATTTGAAAAGACCCTTAGACCTCAGCTTGCAAGGTGATTAATGAACTGAAACTGCCTTTTGGTTCTTGGGAACCAGAAGTCAATTGTGTCCCAACAGGATCATGAGATCTGGGTGTTTAAGTCAAGCCTTCCCTGACAATCAGCACACCTGGTCTGCACTAGCAGGCCTCCTCTTCCTCCACCAAGCAGTGGTGATCTAAACACCCGCAGCATTCTGCTCTGCTGCGCTTTTAGTGGAGGAAGCGGTGGAGGAGGAAAATGATGGAGAAACAGGACGAACATTGGGCAGAGCTTAAAGAAAACCTTTAGTGGGGCACTGAGAGAGATCTTGGGCCTGAGGACATCCCTGCAGTTCCTCACGAGGTGCTGAGGTCTGGGGGATGCCTGCAATGCAAAACCTAGCTGGGACAGGCACCCACACGAGGTGCTGCCCACTGCACAGTGCCTTGGTGCTCTGAGCTAACACCCAGGAGCAAATGGAGGGGCTTCCAAACACCAGAAATACCCAACCTCTAACTGAATGGTGGATAAAATAAAAGCAGCGTCATGCACGGGAGAACATCTGGCATATTTCCAGGTCTTAGCAAATACAAAACCCCATCAGTCTAAAGAAGCATTAAGAGTTTATGATGTGGAAATAACTGGCTGATGTGTGACGCATTTCCAGCTTATGGGGAGCTATCTATTAGAAGAAAATATTTTAGACATTCTGGGGTTGGACTCAACCTCATTGCTGCAGGCCAAATGCCATGAACATGAGGCGAGTGTTGCAGAAACCGAATAGCCTGCCAGTGCAAAGAGGGAAGAGATCAGCAAACATTAGGCATAATTATTCCTTAGCTATTTAGTACTCAGATGAGCTGATGGGGAAAAGTCTTCTGTAATAGCTGAGCTGGGGCAGTTTATATCGGCCGTGTTGTCATCTCTGCATCTATCAGATGGATGGAAACCTTTTACAGTTTGACCATTTGACTTGAAGAAAGCTCTCAGAGTAAAAGGGAATCTGTTGAAATGGCAAGAGAGAGTGAACTGTTTCCAGTGCATCTATTTTAACAGCAGCAACAACAGAAAAGACAGCTCAGTCGTGTCCAATCATGAAGGTCAGTCTGACCTTGGGTTCAAGTGGTAGCACTCTACCCATTCCACTAGAGTCAGGTAATCCTGGAGAGCCTGGGATCTCCAAGCACTCCACTCTTACAAAGGTCTTCAGCAATAGAAAAATATTTACTTTACAGATGAGCTAAACAAAACACAGGGAAATAGTCCTGCCCAAGCAGTCAGCAGCAAATTTAGCCACCACAGAAACAGCAACTGCCAACCCCTTATTTTATCTGCATTCTCCTTGGTAATAAGGAAAAGTATAAGCATCCACATTCACACATATCGCTCAGTGACAAAAGATGGCAATGAGTCCTACATCACTGGAGTGATCCCAAACGGCATTCACAGGATCCACAATGATCTGATCTCTGAAATTAATATTTTCCTGAAGAGCATTTCCTTTCTCTAGGATAGCTCTTCATTAGAGAAGAGTCTGGGTAGGTTCAGGAGGACAAGTCTGTTCCTTCCTAAACCTTGGGGCTGCTGGAGGGTGCCCCAAGGCACCAAGTGTCTTCAGTCAGAGTGGTGGTAAAAAAACAAATCCAACATTGTTCCCCCAGCTGCAAGAGTTTCTGGCACTTGCTGAGAAAGTGCAAGTAAATGTGAGCCAGAAGTCAGTCAAAAATGGGCCTTGGTGTTTTTCTTTTCTCTTTCTTTTAAATATCAACTTTCTGAAAAAGTCCTCCAAGTCTACTTCATTCTTCTCTCTGCTATTTTTGTCAGATAGAAGATTTGTGCCTTTTTTTTTTTTTTCCTCTCCAAATAGTCTTTTCAAATCCTCCAAAAAAGAGAAGCTGTAGCTACATCAGTGCTAGTTACAAAGGACTACAGGGGACATTTGGAGAACATGCCTTTGCTGGAGACGCTCTAGGTGTCCCAAGCACCGAAAGGAAAGGAGGTTGTGCCCAAGCACTTCACCTCTGGGACAGTCTTCTCTTTTTTCCCATCTTTAACCCTGTGACACAAAGCAGCTTCTCCAAAACAAATAAGTGTTCTCCAGAAATACCTCCTGAAGCACCAGGTGTGTCTCAAACACATATAGTATCTGGATATACTTTTATACACACTTCTATGTTCTTTTCAGACAATACCACCTGCTCACTGTGCAGGGTGCTTCATGGCCTGCATTTTTAAGACAGACACTTTCAGGGATAGCAGGTCCTTTTTGCTTCCTGACTTAATTATGATAGTGGAATTATGGGCTCTGCAATACCTTCATGCCCAGAAGACAGGATCTGTTCCAGTATGGGGTGAGGAGATGCTCATGTAAAAGCATCTTCTTGACTGACACCCTTGGTGCTTCAGTCTCTTAAGAAAATGGGTCAGGAGGTTCTTCCACAGACCACAGACACCTCAGCCATGCTGTTCCTTGGCTCCTGCTTCTCACTGGAGCTGAGGGGACGTCTGGCTTCCTACCTCTGGAACAAGAAGGCACTTCATGCTCCATAAGAGCTACATCATTCAGTGCAAGCCCCACTGCCCGTGGAGGGGCACGGTCACAGTGCAAAGCTGTAGCCCTTTCCAGACACACAGCAGTGCAAGGGCACAGCACTAACCTACAGCTAGGATCCCTGCAGCACTATTACCCGAGGCCAGCACCAGGCTAGCCACAGCCTTGCAGCTTTCTGTGCAATTAGACCAGGGACAAACAGGCTGGCAACTGCCTGCAGCAGACTGCGGCTCCCTGCTCGAGCGCCCTGGCCCTCGAGCAACACCGCAGTGGATGGCCTCTGTTTTCAGGATGAGAATCTCAGTCACAGGTCATGAATCCTTCAGTTGCAGGAAAGAGAGACTCACTTTTTCCTGCAGGGCAGGAACACGATAGCAACTGCTGGGCTGTGCCTGCCAACGTGCTAAACACGCTGGTCAGTCATCCAGGGGCCATAAAGATGCTGACACCCACGAACAGGAGCACCAGGGATGTCACGCACGGACTCACGGATATTTCCTATGCTTCAGCTGACACAAAGGCTCTTCTCCAAGCCCTCTCCCTGCCTTTCATCAGGCACTAAAGCTCTACCCCACCACTGGCTTGTTTTTATATCCACCTTTTTGCTGAGGAGACTAATCCAGTGCCTGGTGGTTCTGGTGGCTGGAAACCTTTCCAGAATTTCCAGTCTAAGTTTATCCATGACCCATTTATATCTAGTTGATCTCTTGCCAACGCTATTCTTGAGTTTAAATAGTTCTTCACACTCTTAACCTCCTCCCTACTGCATTTATAGATAAGCATCACAGCCCTCAAGGCTTTTATTTTGCTGCTTTTCTCTATTGCTGCTCCTATTTTAGCATATCTTTTCTGACTTTACGTGCCAGGACTGTCCATAGTATTCCAGGTACGGTCTCACCAGGCCCTGGTTCAATGACATCCGTACAGGATGCCTAAGGATCACTAATTTCTTTTCCAGATTTTCCTCCATCTTTTAGAAACCAGAAACCCCATTTCATGGAAATAACACTTGTCATGACTCCCCTTGGTGCCCAGCCTCATCTTTATGTGACTATGTCCACCTTGACACTTCTGCAGCTCTCTGGACCATCCCATTTTTCCAGTCTGCTTTTCTGAACCTCCATCGTTGTGCTAATTCACCCTATTTTTCCACATGTTTCTCCTTTTATGCCATGAACACAGATGAGAATTATAAATACAAGCAACCCCCAAACTAAAGGGGCTCTAGGGGTAGCCTGCTACACCCTAAACTTTTCCAAATCCATTAGATCCTTTCCCAAAATGTCCTGAAGTTTCTTGCACAATCCCACTAATCCTTGCTTTCTGCAGTTGGACTCATCTCTTTCACTGTGTCAAATACTTTGTAGAAGTCCAGAGAGATTAGATCTACTGCATTGCTTTTGTCAAGAAAATCAATCATCTTAAGTGAATAAAATCATCAAATCCATCTGACACAATATACCTTTGGTATATACCTTTGGCTTTGTATAACATTGAAGTCAGATTAACCAGCCTTTAGTCACACTGATCATATTTTCCTCTGGAAAATATATTAAACAACCAGCATGCACAGGGGTGATAGGAGTTGTTCCCATCGGGGGACAGATTCCTTACTTATTTACTCCAGCAAAGCCACAGAAGAGTGAAGAAAAAAAATTTAAAAAAAGGCAGCTAACCTCTATTTTCTATATTTTCTACCTTTATTCTTTTTTTTTCTTCCTTTATTTTTGGAGTGTTCTACTTTCTTCAAAAGCACTTTTAAATGTGGCTTTTACAGTGTCAAGGTACAGAATCAGGGATTTAAGAATCCAACAGACCAAGCTTTAGAAATAATGCAGGAGCAGTATTTTCGTATCACCAGCAAAAACAAAATACTGTATCCCTTAGCATGGCAATTGGGCAATCTCTTCCCTAAAACAGGCCAGAGAACTGAAAATTACATAGAAGCAGGTGATAAGAAATGAAAAAGAAACTGAGAATATTACATGTATTTTGCTCCAAGGGCTTCTCCGTGGTCCAGCTAACAGTCTATTAGCCACTCACAGCTCTAGCTGGAAATTTAATGCTTAAGCATCTCTATATCCATAACTTAGTCATGGAAAATGGCCTAGATTTGGGGACCTGATAGGTTCCTGCGCAAGCTATTCAAATTAACGTCTTTTCTCTCCCACGTTTTCCCTCCTCTCTTAACCTGTCCCAAAAGATTCCTTAGTATTTACCCTCCCAGGGGCACTTTTTGACTGGATCCAGCCAAGCCTTCCCTTGCAGGACTGCACTACGGCAGTTCAGTAACAGTTGCAGTACACTATATGCAAACAATAATGTTGACAAATTAAAGTAAATTAGGAAAAATGAGGACATTTCACTCGAGCTGTTCTAGGACTGTCTCTGACAGCCTTGCACGGACAATTAATCTCCGGCTCCTATTACAAAAAGTAAAATCAGTGACTAGAGAGTTACAAAACTCTCTAGTCACTAAAAGATTCCAGCTGAAAGAACAGCCAAATATGAACCTACCTGGCAAAAATAAAAAACCCATCTTAATTTTCTCTGTTTCACAAAACATTTTTATGAACCTAGCAAGTAAATTTCAGCAAATCTGATACTACGGGGAAAAATGCTCTTGTCATAATTAATCGAATTCAGAAAGCAGATGCCAGCAAAAGAGAATTATTTCCTTCTAGTTTATATTCCTGACGACCGACTGAAGTCAGAAGGGTTTCAAGAAAGTTTAAGATTTCCTTTGTAAAACTCTATTGCTTGACATTAACTTGGCTCATACTCACACATAAGTTGTTCCCCCATCGTACTCAAATGTAATTGAACGTTATTATCAAGTGGCAGAAAGATCTCCGAAATAAAAATCCCACTTGAGGATTTAAGTTTTTAAGAGTGAAACACTTGCATTTCTGCAGTCATGAATTTTAGCAGACAATAGTAAT
>VWPW01017474.1:39982-52463 GCA_013389825.1 Crypturellus undulatus | reverse complement strand
TGCAATTCTTGAGCAAAACTGAACTCTAAGCAGGAAATATCATAAATAATTATTTGCCTGAGTTTGAATGTGAATGTTGATTGTGACTGAATTGCTTTGATTATTGACTTCTGAGAATACCAAAGATTGAAGGCAGAGACCGATATTGGTATGTCCTGTTTTCTCCCAAGTTACTTCCTCACTTTCCCTCTACCTCTTGCAGTCTCTTAGCACCTGGAAGAGGAAAATTCATCCTCAGGATGTATTAAAGATGGTGAACAATGCTGAGCTTCACTCAGGAAAGATTATCCATGTTCTGGTTGATTCATGCAGATAGTGGTTGATTTGATTCTTTAAACATAGTGCAGTTGAAGGTGCCCCAGGAAATCTGCCCCTCCTTCATCATGGCATTGGACCCCCATAGAATCTGCTTTTTGTCTGTCAGCCTGTGCCTGCACCCAGGATATCACAGAGCACCTACCTTTGTGAAAGCATTTGATTTGAAAATGCACTCTCCATAGTATGCATTCAGTATTCAGTTTAGACAATTTAGGAGAATTTAGGGATATACTTTAGACTTTAGCATCTAGGTTCTACCTTAAATTCTACTTTGATTTCTAGAGTACTTACTCTGAATCTCTTCTTACAGCATGTAAGGGACATTTCCTCTATAAGTTAGTAGGAAGGCTTCACTGTGTTGCATGAAGAAGTCATAATTTTAATTCACCTCTATGTGGAGGGAAGGAGAATTATAACAAAACTGAATTATAGAGAGAATTATAAAAATTATAAGAAAATTATAAAATAATGAAAAAGTATTTTCTCTGTTTTGAAATAATTTAATTCAGAATTTCTAAAATACTATCCAAAATTTCTAAAATACTATCATTGGTATAATGTTTCCCAAAACAATTTTCAGTCAGACATAACATGGCCTTTTTATTATACAATATAGAGGAACAGAATATCTATTTATGAATGTATGAATGTACATCATGGGTGCATCCGTTTATATATGCTATAAATATACATAATACTAATAGTTTTTCCTATTGTCTCTTAACATTGGTAAGAGAAAAATATATTTATCATTTTTAGAGAATTATAAGCCAGAATCCACCTACCTAACAACTAAACTGATCAAATGACTACATCCTACCACAGAAAGTGGCCTTTTTCTTATATAGGCTTCCAGCACAAGACATAGCTCTGAAGTTTTCATTTCTTAGCCATTGAATTAGTAAAATGTACAATATTTGAGATTCATTTCTCCCCAGTATGTTTGCGTTAATTCACAACTGAATTTGCTTGTCTTAAGAAAGACTCTGCAGATGTTGAAATTTATATTTTTCTTGAAAAGCCTTGGAGAATGTAGCTATAGAAGCATTTAATTGATCATAGAAATTTGGGTAGGTTTCAGCTAGCTTTACGAGTACAATTTCAGTCTGAAACTGCCCATGTAATTTAAAATGCCGGTCATGATAAAGAGGAAGCTTCTCTATCTGTTGCTTCTTCCTGGCATCACACTGAACCATCTAAACATAAGCTCAAGTAATTTGATAATCACTAGGAAACCATAAAACAGAATAGGAGGCTTTGTGATCTTAGGTGTTATTACAAGAATCAGTGTAACTATTTCAAAATACAGACAGGATAAAAAAGAGGTAATATTATGAAATGCTATCACTCCAGTCCTCCCGTGGATGATTTCTACAGTCAGGCAGGCTTCATGTTGCCCTGTACTATGTCATCTAATTCCTACTTCCGAAATTTCTCCTGCATTAGTGAGGTGTCGCTGCTGCTCTCCCTTGTCTAACTTTGGTCCCTGCCATTTCTTAACCTTACTCGCCTATGAAGTCATTGTGTCTTGGAGTGTGAATGCTGCTGCTGGCATTTCCTTTTAAATCATGCAGTGTGTTTTGTATTTTTTTAAATTGCTGTGTAGCTAGACTGTCACTCAGAAACCTTGTTATATATAGTTCATTTTGCATAGCCACATGCTATAAACCTTTGATTGACATGAAAGTTTATTTAAAATGGATCTGATGTGTCATCAGTGTAAAACAAGTCTTTTGAATGACTCCTTACTGGAAAAAATATTACACCAATCACACAGAGCAAAATAATAATATTTGTTATTACTGCAAGAGTACATTAGGTCAGCAATCTAAAGGACTGGTGTTTTTAAAATAAGCATGTTATCTAAAATCATCCCCACCCCAGGAGCTCAGATGTCTCTCTGGCCCTCTGGTTGGTCACAGGAGAGTGTAAATGTGCTTCTACTTATTCTGTAATTTTAGAGGTAGTTTTGTCACAAGCTCTTGACAAGGGTTTTAACACAAGGAGGCTGTTTGAGTGAGCCACATTTCTAGTTTAGTTTATATCTATTGCAAAAAAAAAAAAAAAAAGGAATATTCTCTTTAATAACTTGAAATTTTAATAAGGACCTAAGGAACAGTTGAAAAGTGAGTGAACTTGTATTTAAATTAGGGCTCAGAGAGCTTGGAGATTCTAACTTGGTGAACTCTAATTAAATCCCACAAGGCCACCAGGTCTGCCTTCTTGCTTCTCTTGATGGTGAGAGCAAGGTCTTCAAAAAGAATCTTTTGGCAGTATACAAGTGGGAGGAAAAAAAAATCCTTCAGCCTTTCACTATAGCATTTTCTAAAGCAAGAATTCCTGAAGGAGTACCAGAAAAGACGAACAATAGTTAGAGCATGAAACTGCGAAAAGCTAAGAAATACATTTTGAGTATTGGTGTAGCAGTGTAGCAGCAATTGGTGAATTTACTGAAATTCAGTTTTGTTATGTTTTTGTTAAGAGACTGTTCTTCAGACAAATTGTAGTGGACCTTGGGCTTTAGAAGGTGCAACAGTAGGCATTTTTGTTAGTGTTGCTGAGGCATTGTTTTTAGCTGAAATCTGGAGGCAGTATTCTTGGCTGAGAGTTTGAAATTCTGCTGTATTTGGTAGATTTTTCTCTTTGGGATGTTAGACATCTACAAGCATTTAAACGAGTGCAGAGTCGAAGCACACAGAAAGGACAAAAGGGTGACTAGGGAACTTCTAGCACAACTTTTTGATAGCTAGTGGTTCTTCTGCAAGCTATAAATATTTTCGTTATATAAATGGTAATTTATGTAACAATTAGGTGAAAAACATGATAGCTTCCTTCATCAGCAAAAGATAACAGGAGCAACGAGTAATTTAAATCCATAGCAGATTTTCAGATTTCTATTCATTTTCTGGTGAAATAACAATGTTGGAATGAGAGCCATTTTTATCTTGACAGTTATAAAATTGTATGACAACAATAGCTTTCTCTGTTCAAATGTAAAAATAAAACATTAGCATTAAACAAAAGAAAAAATATATGTCAAATATATTTGGAAAATATATCATTTCTTCCAGGGATTATAACTTTTCACAAAAGGAGACAGAGACTTCTGTTAAAGCAATACAAACATATATATATGTCTCTTTCACAAAAAATTCTCTTTTTTTATGCAATTGGTTCTCCATATAGATGAATATATTCTTGTTAAGAATTATTTGCCCTCCTCACTACACTCAGAAAAACTGTACTTCAAGACCACAGTATGAAATGTTGATGGTGACTCTTCTCTTAAATTCCATACCTGTTCTTTCCTTGCATCTTTGCCTCAGAGAACTAAACAATTTTGCCAGTCCATAATTATTTCTATTCTCTGATGTAAGGACCCAGACTGTGATTCTGATTATGTGCATCCTTTCCTGTGGAAAGCTTCAGAAGAGATTTTTATGGAATTGATCTAATAAAAAGACAGCAACAATTGATCTCACCAAAGTCCTTTTTTTGTGTACATCTATAGTATTAGGAATACCAATCATATCAACCTTCTCCTGGAATTAATTTCTTTCAATAAGATTATATGAATTGTTTTAAAGTGAGTCACCACAATTTTATGTGATCTTAGCTAATTTCCCATAAGTTAAGGTAGTCATGTCATTTACATGGAGAATGCCATTGATGACAAAAAAAAAACATTCTCACTTCAAATAGGGCTGCTTAAAATTAATTCATTTAAATAAAGTAAAAAATATATATAAATATATAAAATCTTCTTTTTCTTAAACTCTGTAATTCCAGAGCATTTAATTAAGGTGATGGAAATGCAACAGGATAAAAGATTTAAAAAAAAAAAAGTTAGAATAAGTCCTATTACGTTTGAAAGAAAGTTGTTTATTTTGGTATTGCTAGCGTACAAACTAACTGTTTTTCTTCCAGCAAGAACAAAATATCCTCTTTGTGGTTTAGGTCTGTTACATTTGACAAAAATTCATTCATTTGTATAACCTCACATAATGTATAAACATATTTTATGAAAGATGATGTGTTCTTCCATCTTGTACAAAATATATAGGAAAATACTCAAAAGCTTTATATTGTACCTTTGTAGCTCCTGTCAACTGTATGCATCAAAAGAAGATTAAAGTGCAGTATGTGTCATTTAGCTTACTTATAAATCCAGACAGACTCATCCTTGATGTTTTTCTTAATATACCTCTGACCTGAAAGAGGTATTGAACTATTATATACTATCTTTGTTCCTGAGTGTGAGATGCAAAAGTATTGTTTTTTTTTACTCTTTTGAACTTTTTTTTTTTTTTAATGAAAGTGTTGCAAGGGCTTTCATGGTTTGATTCTGAAGTGGCAGTACCCATTCCCTGGATATAAAAGTAACACGTATGAAATATGAAGGTACCTTTAAGTTGTTGTCTGATCAAAGCTCTGCACATTGATCAAGTGCATTAAGAGGAAAGATCCATTTCTAAGAACGTTAATATGTTTAGCTTGAACTAACTCTGATCTAAGGCTTGTGAATTGCTAACTGGGTAAACTGTTTTTGTAGAATGGTTAGTTCCTTTGTTTTTTCTGTGTCTGTGAAAAATATAAAGGGTAGCTAGAAACTAGTGACCCCTTGTCATGCTTTAGTAATGGGAAATGTGTATTATTACTCTTCAGTTACAAATTCTACCCTATTTTTTGTAAATTAGTTTAGTTTTGCAAGCAGTGATTAAAAGAACTAACTAAGCAATTCCTGCCTAGCCTGTCCTTAAAAAAAAAAAAAAAAAAAAAAGGTAAAAACTGTAAAGAGGATGTGAAAATTGCTAATGGTAAGTTCTGTACATGCTTTTGTTTATTTGTTTCTTTGTTTAAGCAGAAGACGCTAAGTCAGTGGCTTTTCTATGTGGGATAGCATGAAATGGGCTCTTTTTCTTCTGCCCTGTTTACCTGTTGGTATTGATTAAGAAAGCCCTAAAAGGCTTAACACCTTTCTGTCCAAGAAAGCTCTGCAACTGCACTCGGGCACAGTGCTTGCAGTAGAGTCCCCATCATTTTCAAGGAAGAAGAGCAGTGTGATAGAGCACTCTCTCCATGGGGCAAGATTTGGAAGTGCTCCTCATGTTTCCCCTGATGCAATGTGGGGCATTTAGGCTGGCATTTAAGGCACACTGCATGAATGTCCCTAGAAAGGGAAAGAAGATTGTTGGATTGTTGATTTGTTGGATGTCTTTTTGCACTGAGATTTGTTGGCAGGCTTTGCTGCTAATTTGATCTCATTTGTTTTGGTAATTTGATCGTTTGTTTTTGTTATTCATGTAAAAGTCATGAGATAGATACTGCCTTAGAGCATATTTATACATTTAAAAAATAACAGTGAGTCTTTAATAGATATTGTTAAATACTATTGAAATTGATAGAATTTTATTTCTTATGGATGATTTTAAACATCTGTAGGAAATGCTTTATAAGATTTGATGACACACTATCATAATCATTTTTGTCTTGTGTTTTGTATTAGACTCATAATTTTGTGTCTGTGAAATAAGGACATTGAAACTTTGACAATTATTTTTCTGCCTTGCTAGATAGAAAGTTTTCTGAGGGATGTGATCGTCTGATTGGAGATGGACATTAAACTCTAGTATTATCAAAAGGCTGTGGCTAGTTTTATGAACTATTTCTTTGATTATGTTGTTGCCTGTTGGAAACTTGTGGTTCTATTTCAACTGTTATTTTAATCAAATTTTAAATGTGTCCACCAAGACAATCCAGTAAAAATAAAAACTGGGGTGACTAACATTATTTTGTTGAGGATCTTTATTCCACAAGCTCTTCAAATTGCCTACAGTGGAGTTTAGTGGTCAAGCTGAACTATTAGCATTGTGCAGTGTGGGAGCATGTGGCTAAAAGGACTACAGAAAATCTTTTATTTCCTCTTCTCTTCTCTTCTAAATTTCTGCTCATGGTGTGAATGCCATCTTCCTTAAGCTCTTGTTTAAGAGGGAGATTTGGAAGTCCTATTCTATATTACAGATGTCTGCTTGTGATCTAGTGTGCCCACTTTCACCCTAACCCACTCTAATGCTGAGTTTTTGCACAGGGAAAGAGCTGATCTCTTTGGAGAAGAGCTTTCCAACAAAGAAGTGGTCCAGATAGAAGTGTTGGATTTACATAGATTTCAACACAATTGCAATATTTTTACCTGGCTCCCACAGGTATAGGATCACCTTCATGAAATTCATCATAGTCAGATGTACAGACTATTTCCTACACCTTCAGTTATTAGGAACAGCTATTTTCTCCAGCTTGGCAGAATATGTTAATTTAACTCACTCATTATGAGACATGCATAAGAACTTGTCACTCAAGGTATAGGCCTACAGAGGATTCTCCCTTCGGAGAACTTTGGTTGCAAGGGAAAATTCCTTTGTGATTGATAACAGTGAGTCTTTTTTTTTTTTTTTGCAGTAATGGATTGGGAAGAAGTAGAAAAAGAAAAAAAAAAAGTATTTAGGATATCCCAATACACTGCAGCACAAATTAAATGTATCAAAAATGTATAGGTTCAGGATGCGTTTAAATAGGTAGTGCCAAAGACATGAACACACCATTATGACTTACAGCTGGAAGAAGTGTAAGAGTGAAAGAATCTTAAATAATGAGATTTCATAGAAAATTCTTGTGCCTGCATGCATCACATCACGACTTTCATTTCCCACTAATTCATCCACACATTTGGTTAAGTAACTAAAAATGTATTCTGAATATTTTTATAACAATATTTTTCTGTTTAAAAGAAAAGACACTGCCAGACACCACCATCTGTTGTGTAGACCTACAGAATATGCATCTGATGTCTGTGAGTTGCTGTCTTTTATATCCTCTTATATAATTAGAGATTTCAGTCCTTAGTGATGCCTCCTTCTCCACCTAAAGAAGACGAAGTGTAAGTTTACCCAAAGTGTATTAATCATTTTCCTGCTACTCACTGATAAGAGCAGTGCTCTGTACGGTTAAAAGCCATTAAACATGTCTATTCAGAGGATGTTAAAAATCCTCTGCTGAGCACTTGGCTAAAATCCAAAATTATTACCATAATACCTTCTGAAATGAGACAGAAAACATAATGTATTACAATTGATAAGTGCACCATTTGTACTGTAGAGTTATTTTATTTTGAAAATATATTTAAATGTTTTATTTGTCTTTAACATACCACAGATATACTTTTGGCCAACAATATTATATGTATCAAAAGAAATATGTATAATACAAAAATATTTTATATTTAGATCAGCACAGCAATTACATTTTAAAAGGTTTAGAAGCTGCTCTATTGCTCTCAGTTTAATTATAGCTCTATGAGTGGACTACATTAATTGGACACAATCTAATGGGAAAATATTTTTACATTTTCATAAGTGACTATGAATAGTAGGTATTCCAGCTCTCTTCTTCCCTGGCATTACTTCTACCCCCTGCCCATGCCGTGTGGTTCCTTGAGTCATAATTATAACTGCCTATGGGAGCATGTGTGTTTACACTGGCTAATCCAAAATGTATGTTGCCTTAAAAATATCTTAAAATTACTCATTCATTTTTGACAAAATCTATTCTTTTTGACAAAAATACATTTTGTCCTCACATGTGCTGTTAGAGATTTTAGAGAGATTTACAAGTGACTTTTTCAAATTTATTTTTTTCTGTGTGTTATTAATATGCAATTTTTTTTTAGTGGAGAACACAAGAAAGCAGTGGTTTTTTGCTGTCGTTTGTTGTTTGTTTGTCTTTAATTTCCTAGAAAATAATGTCATTTTCAACTAGTTTTATTCGAACTGCAACTAATCTCAAATACATCAGGCAGGCCAAAGCATGAGATCAAGTAAACCAAGTCTTCCTAATCAGCTGAGTACCTTAGTTGCTGTGTTAGAGTAGTGGCCTCTTCAGTTTTGGACTAATGACTACTGCTTTCTGATTGCTTAAGTCAGTAACAAGCACCTAACCAATTTTACGTGAATCAAGTCAGATTGTTAGAATTGTGGTTAGACACAGGATAGTATTTCAAGACATATTATGCTCTGAATATTATAAGATGTAGCTTTTTGGCTTCTAAAGGTGAATCCTGATCTCTTGGTCCAGCTCCCTGCATGCTGCAAAGTTCTGGTAAATCCTCTCTAAAAATCTAGTGCTTCCATACTACACCTGTACCTGTGTTACTGTTAAGCATCTGGATGTCCACTGTGCTCTTCATTGTAGTTTTAGATGCCTACATCCAAGGAAAGATGTACCTATTGAAAAAATAGATAAAAATATACACAAGGCAACATTTTTGGTCCAGAATGGAAATACAAATTCTTTCTAGGTGACAGAATGAATCACAGAATCACAGAGTATTTAGGTCGGAAGGGACCTATGGAGATCCTCTAGTCCAACCCCCCTGTTCCAGCAGCGACACCCAGAGCACAGGGCACAGGGCTGCATCCGGGCAGGTTTGGAAATCTCCAGAGAAAGAGACTCCACAACCTCTCTGGGCAGCCTGTTCCAGGGCTCCGGCACCCTCACAGTGTGACACCTCACACCCTCATACCCTCACCCCTCGTCCTGTCACTGACCCCCACGGAGAAGAGCCTGGCCCCATCCTCCCTACAGTCACCCCTCAGGTACTTGAACATGTTGATCAAATCTCCTCTCAGCCTTTTTTCCCCCAGACTAAACAGGCCCAGCTCACTTAGTCTTTCCTCATACGGCAAATGCACCAGTCCCTTAATCATCTTTGTGGCTCTACACTGCACCTTCTGTAGAAGCTCCACGTCCCTCTTGTACTGGGGAGACCAGACCAGGTGCAGTCTCACCAGAGCCGAGTAGAGGGGGAGGATCCCCTCCCTCGACCTTCTGGCAACACTCCTGATGCCATAGGAGGAGGTACCTCTTATTAGTTACCAAGTACCACAGTGCCTCCTATTAATTACCAAGAGGTAACTCTTGGGTTAGCTTTATTTTGAAAGATGGTGGTTGAAATGCCTTCCTGAGAATTCAGTTCCTAACTTCAGCTATATTGGGAACATGGAAGAATATTGGTGATCTGAATCTCCCCAAAGCTTATTTTAAATGGCTACTCCCTCCCAGAAGGCAGCAAAAATGACTTTTGTTTAATCCATAGTTCTTGTTTTTTGCATACTTACCACTATAATCATTATCACTGTTGATTCTCTTGTGCTAGGAATGCAAGTATTTCAGGACAAAATTTATTTGTGCAGAAAATTATGCTCCATTAATTAAAATACTATGAATGTGTTATGATTTTAATAAAAATGAGCCTTAACAAAATGTACAACCACTATTTTTGGGACAGCTGTGATCTGACAGTATGCTTTAAAATAATCTTAAATCTTACAAGTATATATCTCATGGAAATTTCTGGAATCAAACTGAAATAATTTGCTTGGATAAGGTAGATCTGTTCAGCACTTAATTGCCCTTGAGATTATACTTGCTGAATTTCAAAGGTTTGAATTAATGGTGTTCATTTACTTAAAGCATTCTTTCTTTTGCTCAATTCTAAAATTCCTACTCATATTAGGATTGGAAGGCCTAAATGTAGTTGGAAGAGGAAGGTATTTGTAAAATACACCATTAGTATTGATTCTAGCTAAAAATGTCATATTTTATTTCCCTATTGGATACATTTTGACCTTTGTTAAGATGGCATATAAATTACATTTGTCTTTGTCATACCATCACTAACCACAATGCAGATTTTGTGGTTGGATAATTGTGTTATGTATTGGTCTACTTCTGAATTAACTCTCACCTTGGGACAGATAAACCTTGTAATATCCAAGTTTGGTTAAATTCCTGTTCTTCAATTCAAAATTCTGATATTTTATATATATATATATGATTATATATATATATTATTCAGATATTTCTGAATGAACATAGCACTTCTGATTGGTATTTTAAGTAGCTTTCTTAGGTCTGCCTTCATACTTACTGGTGTTAGATGTTTTGATTAGGATTGACACCTGGACTAAAAAAATTCTCAGGCTGGAAGATTTGAAGAGTGGTTATTGCTAGCTTAGCTTCTAGGAAGATCCTTTCCTATTCAAGGGTTACAGAAATAAGAAACTGCACAATGGCCAGATGTCACATTAGCATATGCAAATTCATCCTACTCATGCAAAGCTCTTCACTGTAAGTGTGACTAGCTGCAGCAGACTTGCTAAGACTGTCAAAAACAACCACTGTGGATGGTGTTGGAACAAGAGTAAACGGTTAAAAGGAAAACAGAGACTCAAGAAATCCCAAGTCTTTAATGATGAAGTACACCTCTCTCTTGTGAAAAATTAAAGCCATGCTTTTTGAATGCTGATCCCATAAACTAAGCGATGGATGCAAGGACCTGTACAGTGGATGATACAAACTTTAACTGTGGCAGTTCATTTTGATCATTATGACCTGGCATTACTTGGCAGGTCATTAGAGCTGTTGTATCATTACTTCTATGTAACATTTCTTTTCAAGTCATCTTCCTTTCCTTTCTATGGAATCTGAAGGGGCTTCCTGGTAATAGTACTAACCTTAATCTCACAGCAGTGCCCAATGCCTCTGAGTTTTCTTGGTTTACCATACAAGGGAATGGAGATGCAGCTCAGTCTTTTCTGCTATTAGACTTTCTGCTTGTCTACTTTTCTGAAGATGCGCAAGGTATATAAGCTCAGTGTGACCACTTGTGACTCTCTTCCTTCAGAAGGGAGGAACCTGTCTGCTTTTTTTACCTATTGTTTGCCAAACTCTTCTATGAGAAGGATGGCAGTCAATCACCATAATCTGTATTTTGAGTTTTTATAATTAGATGAGGAAACTAAAATTTCACAGCCAAATAATTAAATACCATGTTAATGAATTCTGTTAGTCATATTACACTGAATCGTATTAAAGCAGTTAACCATGTGCTTGAAGAAAGTAATATTTAAAGTGGGCTCTGAAAATATTCTGAATACTAATTAAGCTGTTTAGAAATCCTACTTCAGTGTTAGTTTCAAGATGTTAAAAATTAATACTAATGTTAAATCCTATCCTATTTGTCAGTTGGGGGGATATCTCCAAAGTGGGAAATCCATATATTTCTTCCACAAGTCTCTGCTGAATTTAGGGTGCTTTGTCTCTGAACTACATTGTATCTAGTTATCTTCAGATATGCCCAGTTCCTTCTTTTTGGATAGTCCAGAGTAATCTAACCTGCAGCTTTCTCTGCAGCAGGAGGTGAAGTCAAGTGCATGCAGATCGTCTCTCTGACATTGAACATCCCTCTAATTGGGGAAACCTGGCTTCAATGGTGGCATCTATACTTGAAGTGACTAGAGAAACCTATTTTACCTTGCTGTTCTGTTTTTCTTTGTTTAATTTTAAAATAGCACATTTTTCACTCACTTTTTTCACTCACTTTCCATGTCAGTGACACCATACTAATGGCAGAATAACATACAATGTAAGTGAAAATAGACTGAAGACTTTTCTTTCCCTTTTCCTTCTGGATTTGCGTCAATATTGACCTGACAAACAGGACAAGGCAATTATGTAAAACTGTCCTGATCTTGTAAAAAGATCCATGTGCCCAATGTAGAGGAGCACTTCTACAGACAGCATGGAAGCCATAAGAAACAGCAGATTGTTAAATTTGGTTTTGGTACACGTGTATCAAGATGTTCTATGTAAAAAAAAATACATTTTATACTGGTTAAAGGATAGTGCTATTTAAACAGAAGCTGAAACAAAGGTAATGCATAGTTACTATGGTCAGACTATTATATCTGATCTTTTAAAAATGTCAGTAGTGATATTTTCTTGTGATAAAGTGCTGTAGTGACCTGAAGATTTTTTGGCTTCTTGCCTCTTGTACCTTAGGGTAACTTTTCACACATCAGAAGGTTCTAACAAGATAAAAAACGTAGAAAAATTGCTGAAGGGACTCATCCAAGTTGTCCAACATAAAGGGCATTGGCATGTGCTCTGTTGTGTTTTATAGTGATCAAAGTTTTTTCAAGATACTTGAATATTTTAATGCAGTTTTGCAGTGACATGCATAGACATGATACGACTCTTCACTTTCAAGACCCCCAGACAGATAAAAAATGCAAAGATTATCCAATAATCCAATCCAAATGATCCAATC
>VWPW01017474.1:0-39960 GCA_013389825.1 Crypturellus undulatus | reverse complement strand
AAAACCAAACCAAATGAACCAATCTACCAAAAAAAAAAAAAAAAGGCAAAAAACAAAACAAAAAACAACAACAAAAGCCTACCCATTATCCCAAAAAAGGAAAGGTTAGAATGGAATCAGTCTGGTTATCAAATCTTTTCAGCTCCATAAAGCTGTTTTTTTAGTATGGCCTAAATACTGTTGCCTTCAATCTCACCAATTTATTATTCTGATTTTATAGTATTTTGCATAATTATTTATATCTATTTATATTATATTATATTATATTATTATTATATTATATTATATTATATTATATTATATTATATTATATTATATTATATTATATTATATTATATTATATTATATTAATATNTTATGGAATTTTCTCTGATGGCTGACCAGGTATTGAGAAAAGGTTTTTTAGGTTTAAGCCAAGTTATTATACAGGTGTGAAATAGAAGTCTGGTAATTTGTGTTATTTGACTGCTAGAGAAACAGTTTCTTAAAATGGCTGATAGTATATGTGAAGCACAGCTTCTAGGGCTTAGCTCCCGTACTTACATGTTGTTCAGATAATTATAAATCCAGGCATTTTCAACAACAAAAAAATGCCTTTGGTTTTTGGGAGGGAGCTGTTTGTTTTTAACCAGCTCTAGTTAGGAGTCATAGAGGATTTTTTTCTACTAACTGTGATTTAATCTTCTCTGGCATAACCACAAGCACAGGATGAAAATATTTGTCTTTTATGAAAGTGGCTGCTACAGTGCTTAGAAATGGGTAAGTTACTCTCTCTTAAAGAAAGGGAAAGGAAAAACCATAGTTCTCAACTTTCTGTCTAACTGGCAAGTCTAGAAATTATGTCTCATTGCAATGCAAATATTAATTTAAAGATTTAATTCACTAATAAATTATTAGAGTCAATAATTTAATAGTAGAGTCAATTTCTTTAAGCTGAAGAAAATGTTGTGGGCTTTTTGTTCAAAATATTTTTAAAAGCATTGAGCTGATTATTGTAGAAATAATCTATATCACTACAGTAAAAATTATTAAGAGCAATTAAGGTTGTTCAAAATTACCGAAACTAGTATTTACCACACTTAATATTTTTCCTGTTTCAATTGTTTGTGAGTTAGAATTTTTGAAATATTTAAATCTTAAATATTTTCTCATCTGGTGATACATTTTAGCTTACCTCCCATCTCCTGGTTCTTTTTTTCTACAACTGCTACCTGAAGTTACTCACAGCATCATATTCCCTGAATATATCTCCACAAATACAAAAAAAAAAGTGTGACACATGATCTGAAAATATATTTGATTTAATGTATCAACACACTGTGGATATCTCTTACTATTTTATATATATAATATATATAATATATATATATTTTTTATATATATATATATAATGTATTATAATATGCAAACTTTTTTTTGCCTTCTTAATTTTTTTTGGATGAGATCTTTTTTTTTATCAGTGTCTTTAGGGTATCATTTAATATACTGTTATGTCAAACAAGTTTGGTTGGCGTGATACTTTTCCAACAACCACTTGAAATAAAAAGATCACTAATTTTTTTTTAGACTGTCTTAGAGCATGTGAAGGACATTAGCATGGAAATGCTTTCAGTTGCCTTTATGGTATTACTCATGGATTAGTAATTCATTTCCTTCTGTGGTTTGATTGGAATTTGTCACTTTGGCTTTATATCTTTTTTATCATCTTTTGTTGGAAAATGATGGGTTTGATCTATAGGGAGAGTTACCAACCGAACTGGTTTCTCTAAGTGTGAGTGTAGGCACATATGTTCATAAAAAGGATCTTTACCTTTGCTCAGCTGCCACCTAACCCTAGTGCAACCCAGCAGCTGACAGTAGAGATCTGTCCCAGGAAATTTCCAGGGGGCCTAAGCAGAGGCTCTTCTGCATGCAGGCCCTTAACTGCTTTCTTATTTGTATAGAGATGAACTTCACCCATAGCATTTTCAGTCACTCGAGAGGTGGTTGCAGAATTTTCCTTTTGGATTATTTTTCATACTAAGATGGAGGAGAAAGTAACCTTACTATTCTTCATTTTCATCCAGTACCTTCAATATGCCCCTGCCTGACGGGGCCTTCTAGAAGAATGACTCAGTGTGAGATTATGAGATCAGGGAGCTTAATTCTTCCCAGTAGATGAAGAAGCTAATTCTTCCCATAGAGGGGCCCCAAGCACAAGTCCTGGGATACGAGACCAAAGAATAGGTCAGCACAAAAAAGGGCAGTTCGAATGGAAGGAATTCCTGTTGGCAGAGCCGTTCCCTGGACTCTGTAGCTGGTGATTCAGTGGATCCTCTGAAAGGACATTCAACGTGCTTATATGTAGATAGCTACCATACATTTTGGTTTTCATGGGATCCTCAGGGATCTTCTCCCATATGGGGAAAGCAGAGAGGAAAGATCAGAAGAAATTAGTGGGTACAGACCACAGGACATGATCAGTTTTGTGTGAAACTAAATCTTAACTGTCCCCTTTTTAATATAAATTCAGTTTAATATCAGTATAATATTTACTTTAGTATAATATCAGTTTAGGTGTAGCATCATGCTGATGTAACCCTGCCTTAGATGTGCAGGTAGGTTTGATGCTTGCTGAAGCTGCTGTCTGCCCATGTCAGCATAGATGAACACAAAACAAAGTCTCAAATTCCTAAATGAAAATTTGGGAGCTGTGGCTGAGCACCCTAAAAACAAAGGTGGGTAGTTGCATGCTCACAGTTACAAGAAAGGTAGGTTTCCAAACTGGTGAGAAATTCTGATTCTAAGAAGAATAGTGTTATCTTGGCTTCTTGGAAAGAACTTGAATTGAAAAACAGCTTTAAAATATAATTTCTCAATTCTTCAAAGCTGAAAGTAGTAAGAGTCAGTAGTCAGTTTCATAGAAACACTTATGGGTGGGAGAGTTAAATGGATTTTCCTTTAAGTTACTGACTGGATTTGGCTTTCTTAGTGAGGCTCTTTTCCAGTTAAAAATAGAATTGGATTTCTTTTCCATTTTTCTTCTAAGCATTTAAAAACAAAAAACATAAATGTCTGAGCAGTGCCAGTAGTTCCTGCCAGTAAGTGTCATGAACAGTTTCTGTGGTGAATTAAGGTAAATGGTAGCTCAAAGCAAGTTATAGTGTTTTACAGCACTGGTTAAGCTAAACTCATTTTTTCAATGCATCTGCTTAAAACAGATGTGTAATAGCTATAGAAAATCTGTATTTTTGCTTTTTTTTTTTTTTAATGCCTTTCTATTTCTGTATTTCTGCCTGGTTGGGTAGCTAGGGTGGATCAGTTGCTTGCTATGGTGAAGCTCTGTGACTGGATAAGGTCAGAATTCCATTCTATGGAATTTCACTGCTTGCAGTGGAAACCACATACTTCCTGTGAACCAGGAAGTGACTATAATGTCACTTCCCTGATTCGTAAGTTCATTTTCTAATGGTGAGGTGAAGCTTACAGACCATGTTTCCATTGTGCTACAGAAAATAGACATTTCTGCAGTCATATAGTAAGGGGTTATACTAGCAATGCAAACTCCTATTGCTAAAGTGAAATGAAGCTGGATCCTTTACATGTGCTGTGATAAATAAGTCTGAAAGGCTCAAAAGGAAAGTACTACACAATGCTTTTGCGTAACATTCTGCAGAATACACAAGTTTCCAGTTAACATATACAGTAACAGGAGCAGCAATATTTGTTTCCATTAAAAGGCTGCTTTTTATTGCTTATTTTTGCATCATGTAGCTATCTATAGCGCTTTGGAAGAGTGTGTAAAAATGCATTCTGTACTGAAAAAAAAAATTACTAAAACATTAACTCTGATATTCATAACCTCTCATAGAAATCTGCCTGGTCTTTGTGTATTGATTTAGTTGTACATTAGAGGAGACTTTGTTCAATTCAACAAAGGTGTTTTGCTGCTTGAAAAGAAGTGATTAAGGAACAGCCTTTAATCAGCTAAGAGGCACAAAAATATTATCATAAACAATAAAGAGGATGTTACATTACACATTTATGATAAGTTTTCTGATATCCAATTGCAAAATACTGACTTATAACTCAGATCTGTGCCTCTGTTATAGCGGTATTTAGTAGACACAGCTTTTTTGCAAAGTAGGCAAGTTTTTAATTCACTGCATATATCATTTAAGAATATGTTTCTTACAAGCAATAAAAATACTTAAAATGAAACAAATTGGTAGAATCTGCTTAGGTTCAGCAACATTCTTAGGTGAGTAAATAAGTGAAATCAGTTTTGCAGAGATAAAACAAGCAAATATGTTTTTTCCCCTAAACTATTCAAGTCAGGCAGTAAGATGGGAGTAACATGTAAATTATTGATGTGCAATTTCTATTTACCTACATTGCTACTTGGTAATAGCACTTCTTTTTGACTTCAGAAGCTTTTAACACTAGAGGTGGAATTGAGGAATGTCCAATGAACAACTATGTTGTAAGCCTAAATATCTCTTCCAAATGCTGCATACAACTGCTGGTAAAAGATGTATTTTGGACAAGAAAATATCAATTATTCTTGAAGTCTGTTCAGCAAAATAGTGAAATTAACGCTTCAAAATAAAGTGTATATTAGAGGAAGAATCTGTAGAAGCTAATATTCGCATTTAAACAAAAATTTTAAATCTAATATTTTACTGAGAATTTGGATACTGCCCTACCCATAGAACACTTAAAATATTTCTTACAATGTTCAAAAAATTGTAAATGTTCAATGAAAAGTTTTAAATTTAAATAGGCTAAGCTAGGGGCTAGCTTTTGCTGAAAGGAGCAGAACAGATCCCTCCCACCTCCTTCCCTATTACAATCATAATGCTTGCATTGGCTCTCAACCTTGAAATGAATTGGTTCGGGAAGTTAAATCTACCAGAAGAAATATTGAAATCTGAGTATTTTCTATTCAATCCTTTATTCTGTCCCTATCTTCCCCAAAGAAAGGGTCTGCACCTTGAATATGTTACCCTACTTCGTAATTTTTTACTAACAAGTTGTTAAATACTTTTGGTTTTACTCATTCTTCAAAGGAAAAATGAATTCTTAGAACACAAGGGGTTAAAGAACCGGTAAACTAAGCAGTGTTTTGGGTCTGTTATATATTTTACCTTGCAAGTGTATGTTTGAGGGGAAGTGTAAAGGATTAACCTTTGCTGAAAGCACCAAAGGATTTCTAGGTAAAAAGGCTGCACACAACCTGGAATTCTAACTCCCTTAACCACAGACATTGCTGAAACCTAAGTGTTTTTGTGTCTTCTCTACCAAGTCATCTCTCTTCTCTGTCTGCCAGGTGCCGCCCTTCCAGTGCAAGAAGAAAAGGTTGTGGAAAGATCCCTTATGAGAGCAGTTTTATCTTTCACCTATGAACGGCTTATATAAGACACCTGGGGCTCCATGACTAGAGCCTGTTCTAGCTCAGCTCTTTTTCCTAGAATTGGGATCTTCAGATTTATTATAAAACCAGAAGGCACATGACACTAACAAGTATTTTTCTTAGAGTCGAGAAGAATTGTAATCTGTTTTCTTGCTATTTTCATGGCATATGTGTGTTCTTTATGGTATTTGCTACCTACGAGGTCAGGCTCTGACCCCATTCTGCACTTGGAAAGACAAGAGCTATTTGCAGTGTAAGGTGCTAATTGCTTACGTTGTTCACTTCACTGTGAGTGATAGTATATGATATAAGGCTCTGATTCAGGGAAAAATTTGCATATACTTCACTTTAAGCACGTGGTAGATCCTATTCACTTTAATTAGAATATCCACACACTAAAAAAAATGTTTAAGCTGCTTGTCAGGTTCTGCATAACACTTTTTCTGTTTATTTTACAAATCACGTCAATTGTTATTGTCCAATACCTTTTTTTTTGATGCTAGCTATTATCTAATTGTAAAACTTACCTTGGTTGGCAAATAATGTAACATGGTTTGTAGGAGAGTTAGTTCATGAAACTGCTATGTCATTTAAAAGAAAAATAAATTAAATTCCTTTTATCTAACCATTATTTGAAGGATTTTCTAGGTGATGGAAACACAGTAATATCTGTCTAGCTAAAACTTGTTTATTTTTCATTTTATTTCCAAAGAAGACCCCTATTCAAAAGAGTGTGTTTGCTATAGTGCTCTGGGGTGTGGCAGATGTTTTTGGCTCAGCTTCTTGCAAACTGTGCTGCCTATAAAAAACAGTCTAGCGCAAGCAATGGCACCACATTGTCTACATTTTCTGTGCATTCAGTGGAGATTTTTTCATCTTGTACATTGTTAACTGTGCCATGAGATAGCACAACAGAGCCCTCTCAGCTGAGCTGTTTCTTTGTAGTGACACTCTTACAGTACTGCTTCCTCCACTCGTGTCCTTCTACAAGGCAGTCCGCTCAAAAAGGCGTGAAATGTTGCTAATATTCAACTCTGTTGTGGTTGAAGGTGTAACAAAACTCATATACTATTTTCAGTCAAAATAAAAAGTATAGCCCACAGTTCCCTAAATAATGGAGACATAATTTTATTTTTCTATCAGTGAAGATTAGTACCTCTCAGGGAATTCTGGAGGAAATGTGACTGCTTTGCAGTTGATGGTCTGAAAGAACAGGGATGAACTATGCACTTGAATCATGGTTTATGAAAGCCCATTTTTAAACCTGTCCACCAGTGGCCAACCAGGAGTTTCCTAAACCAGTAATAATTTCTGTCTCTATGCTGCTAAGTAACATATGGGTTCTTGTACCATTCTTCTTTCATACTGAATAAATCTCTGCTCCAGCTCATCCTACTGCAGTTTGAAGAATTTCCTCCTGTATTCAGATGTTTCCATATGCTTTATGATACTGCTGTGTAGCAGCTTACCAAGAAGTATACGTGAGAATCAATGCCAAAAAAAAAAAAAGAAAAAATATTGAAAAGAGAAAGGTAATGATGATGAAAGTTAATGGCTCTACTTCCACTCAGTTAAGGATGCATGCTGATTATAATACTTTTATGTTGTTACTATTTATAGCATTGCTATTACACTTTTGATAGCAATCTTACAATGCAGCATCATGTAGCTATGCTGCAGGGGACAGCCCTTGTTTTCTTAAATAGTTTTAGATAGACTCAATATCCTGGTTGCCTCAGGTTGTCTGTCAGTTATGGAAACAAACACCTGTTTTGCAGAGAGGATAAATTCACCTACTTACCCATCTCAAGCTTTCAGCTTATCTTTATTGGACGTACACCTACACTAAGTAATGAAATTTGTGGAAATATTGTGTGAAATGACTTGTTGTTATCTATCCTTTTTCACCAAGGTACTCTTTGCAACAGGGAGTTACTGCTTCGGGGAGTCCAAGGAATGCATCCAGCACTAGGCACTGTGATTGAAATTTGGGAGTTTGGAGGTACTTTCCTGATAAGTGTAGGATAGCGTTAGAAATATAAACATGCAATATTTGTGACATATTGACATTTAAAAGAATTTGTAGTGTGAATTGGTTTTGCTAGACCTAACTGAAGAGTTCATCTCAGTCAGTCCACAGAATGCTTCCCATGTGTTGGGGGAAGCATTTTTTGGAGAAAGTCAGAATATTCTGTATTTGTTATAGAAAAGGGGCATTTGAGGTAATTGTTTAAAGAATAATAAAGTTTCTTGACAAACTGAAAGTACATTTAACTTTATATTCAACAACATGTGTTTTCCTAGTACATTCCCCTTTTAGACTGACCTTTTCCCTTCTGCTAATTTCTTCCTGCCAGGCATATATATTTTAATAACATATTTCCGTTTGCTGACTGTAAGGTACTAAATAAGCACCAAAGAGTTAATTTATTTGTAGATTAATTAAGCTTTTCCTTCTCTGCATGCTTCGACAATCATTTTCTTAAAATAAGCTTGCTTGCCAGTTTGGTGTATTCAAAATCCCTGTCCTTGGCATTTCAAAATGAACTTTATACCGTCATAAAACTCAGGCTAAAAATCTATTACTGTGACTGTGGAGGCAATAACTATGCTTATTCTTGGTGGCTGGAAAAGAAGATGGTATATATTTTATGTAGTGTGATAGGATGCAACAAGTGATCGTATTCATTCATCAAAAGTTTACTGTATGCATTAAGTGGCAGAATACAAGAACCTGTGGAGCGGACAAAGATTAATTATACCTGTGCTCATACAGTAATGTTTGTGTTCCAAACAAATTATATTTGCTTCTGTTTAAACGATGCATAAATCTGATACGTACAGATGAACGTGTGTTCAGGATGAGTGAGCACACTTGTTTGAATGTCATATTTATCCCTGTATTTTGTCAGAAAATTAACTTCTTTGGAGTTTGCGCTTGAGCTGAGCATATGGTTGTTGATCTCTGGAGATGACAGCCTATCTGAGCAATAGCTCCTTATGGCTCGAGCTCTCCTCTGCTGGCAGATGCTTTGGGCTTTTCTACAATTAAGTGGAGATCATCACTGTTTTCTTTGAGCACTGCTGTGCCTTGTACTCTGAAGTGTTTTGTTAATCACTGTCTGCCTTCGACAGAAGCTGCCAAAGCTCTCATTAAGTTTGAATTTTGAGATGTCATGCTCGAATGATGGAATTTCATCCCTTTTCTGCATGAATGGAATTGGCTATGGAAAGGTGCCAACAAAAAATCATGACACTGAAGTGTATTTGCTTTGCATTTCACTGCTGAAACAAAAGCGAGGAGGCGGGGGACACTTTCTCTCAGTTTGTCTCTGATCCAGAGCAAGGCCTGGCTTGTGTGGTTTCCTGGAAGATAATAATCATAAGGTCCTCACCTTATCATCTGTAGGGCTTATGTTGGTACTTTCTGTAAACAATCTGTCACTGTCTTGTTTGCACGGTGAACTTTAAACCACTTTCCCAAAATCTTTTGATAAATGAGTGATATTGTGACACTGGCAAATGCAGTAAGGGATGCTGAGCGAGAGAGTAGGAAAAAATAATTACTTAAAAAAAATCAACATATAGTTTGAGGCAGGAGTTCAAGTGATGGCATTATGATGAACTATAATAGGAGCAAAAATTAATGCTACTTTTGCCCTTCAGGATTGCTTGCACATGTGCAAGTGGAACAAAATGCATCTGTTCTCTATTAATGATTTGCAGTGGGAAGTTAAGTGTTATGGGAAATATGGTACGAAGAGACACTGCCCATTTCTCCTGGTGACTCTAATTGTTTCAGCTCTATCAGCAAAAGTAGGCTTGGAAGAAAGTTAAACTAATCACCTGTAGCACCTAATCATTTCTGTCATACATTGGATAGCAACTTATTAAGGCCAAATATGTAGGCTATACTCAAAGGCTATATGTAGGCTATATTCAATGCCCACCACTGTTCAATTGATGTATGTTGACAATGTTGACAATCCAACTTAAAAATGCATTGTTCACTCTGAGAATGTAATGTCACTAGTAAGCTCTGGCTTCATTTTTGTTTTTGTTTTCTATGAACTTCTGAGAGAAGTTATCAGTACATGCCAGTTGTGGAGAATGAAATTATTCCCAGTGACAAGTATTCTCAAAAACCTGAACCCAGAATGATTAACAGAAGCTGAGCTTATTCATCTCTTTTTTTCTGAAGAGCCAGCTTTTAATAAAATGCAGAGTCTGCACAAAGCTCCAATCATAGGTTCCTGTGGGATTGTAACTACCTAAAAAAAATGTACAAAATAATTGGTCTTGTACAAAAAGAAATAATTGACTTATATACATAGCTTGGATAGATAATAACCTATTTGTATTTTATCTAGGGCTGAGCATAAAAGGCATTTCTTCCCACTTACACTTTACATTTGAAGATTTTTTAGTTTTTGTAGAATATTCTTAGAAATCACATTTACTGATATTTGGGTTCTGTTTTGTAGCATTTTGTTTTTATTGTGTATTGAATTTTTTTCTGAGGTTTCGGAGGATATCGTGACACATTTGAGGATATTAATCCTACCTCGTTTATTCTCTCACATTGACTGATTTAGCCTAATTATCTAAAATCTAATGGATATGAATCACAGAACGGTTGAGATTGGAAGACACATCTAGCATTCGTCTAGTATAACCCTCCTGCTTAGATCAGATCAACAAAAGCAGGTTGCTCAGGACTGTGTTCAGTGAGGTCCAGTTAGTCTCCAAGGATGGAGACTCCATCATAATGAAATAATTTTTACTTATGTTTGAATGGAAATTCTTGTATTTCAATTTGTGCCTATTGCATCTTGTCCTGTCACTGAGCACCACTGAGAAGAGTCTGCCCCAACTTTTTCTATACCTTCCTTTAAGATACTTGTAGGCACTGATCAGATGCTCCTGAGCCTCCTACTCCCCAGACTGACCAGTCACAGCTCTCTCAGCTTCTTCTTGTATGTCTAGTACCTTGATCATCTTTGTGGTCCATTGCAGGAGTGCCTGGTACATTCATGTCTTTCTCGTACTGAGGAGCCCAGAACTGGACTCAGCACTCTCAAAAGGTCTCACCAGTGTCGAGTAGAGGTGAAGAATCAATGTCCTGATTCTTTCTAATGCAGCTCAGCATGCGGTTGGTTGTCTTTGCTGCAACGGCACATATTCAACTTGCTGTCTGCCAGGACCCCCAGGTCCTGGCAGCCACTTTCCAGCCAATTGGCCCTCGTCTGTACTGGTGCATGAGGTTATTCCTCCCCAGTACATTTCCCTTTGCTGAACTCAGCTCATTTTTTTCCAGTCTTCAAGATCTCTCTCAATGGCAGCACCACCAACTGGTGTATCAGTTTCTTCTCCCAGTTTCATATGGCCTACATAGTCATAGGGGATGCACTCTGTCCCATCATCCATGACACTAAATGTTAAACAGTTCTGGGGCAGTATTAATCACTGGAGTACCCCTTTGGCAAATGGTCTGCCACTGGACTTTGTGCCACTGGTCACCACAATTTGCGTTTGGCAGAGTCAGTCAGTTTTCAGCCTGCCCCAGTGTTGATTTATCTGGCCCATTCTTCATTAGTTTGTCTGTGTCAACCTTACAGGAGACAGTCAAAAGCCTTAGTAAAGTCAAGATAAATAATATCCATTCATCTCCCTACATTCACTAAGCCTGTCATCTCAAAAAAAGCTGCTCAAGAATGAGTTCCCCTTCATAAATGCATTCTGAAAATTTCCAGTCCCTTTCTTTTCTTTAATACGTTTGGAATTTACCTCCAGGAGGATTTGTTCCATCACTTTCCTGTGGACTGAGGTGTTGCTGACTGGCCTGTCATTACCTGGATCCTTCTCTTGCCCATCCTATAGGTAGGGGGACATTTCATTTCTTCCAGTTCTTAGGAAACTCCCCCAACCACCATGAGCTTTCAAAGATAATCAGGAGTGGCCTCACAGTGAAATCAACCAACTTCCTCAGCATTTATAGGTATAGTGAATCGAAGTAACACTTTCTGGAATATAAAAAGAAGACAGAGAAAATACTTTTATGACATTGCATAGCTTACTGTATTGACTCCCAGAATACATTCAAGTGGCTAGATTTGATATTATTGCTTTTGGAGAAAGTAGATGCTCTAATACTGCTACGGTTAATGTTGATTGCCTATTGGTTAAACTAATGAGTCTGAGATTCTGATGCTAACCACTTGGCACAGTAGAAATTCTGGAAAACTGGCCTTGATGACTAAACGAGTTGTAGTGAAATACATAAAGGTCATCTTTGACAATCTTATCAGATAAATTTTGTGGATATGAGGAAGAGACATTTGTGCATACAAAAGCTATTTGAAATGGTCATATATAATCCTGTAAGTTTATTAATGCACCTTGTTATATCAGAAATACCTTGACTCACTAAGTCCACATTTCTTCTACATAGGATTTTTTAAAAATAATGAATGCTAACTTTGTTTTTAAAGGTTTGGTGAATATATATGGAGATTGAGATATTCAGCCTTTCTATGGAAATCTGAGAGGTACACAGAAGCAGCAGAGTTGTCAGTGGTAATGTGAGATGTGGGAAGATCAACCTTTTGCTTTTTGCCTTTTGCCAGACTAGAATTTTCTTTTTGCCTTTGTGCCCCAGAATGTCTTGGGATAAAAAAAAATACAGGAAACTTCTCCAACATTTTATTTCCTTGTGTAACAATTGGATCAGATTTCTGTCTCACAGGAACAATGAATTGGTGGCAGACAACAAACTCTCTGGAATAAGCTTTACATTAATAAGTCTTACCTGATTCTATGCCTACATTTTAATCTTTCTATGGATGATGGCAGGATGAGATTGTTTTTATAGTCTATGCTGTTCTTTTCCTAACTTTTTACATGCTCTCTATAGAGTGGCTGGCTTGCTCACTGTTTTTATGTTATTATGTTCATGTAACTCCTTTCTGCATCAATATATTATATAAGTACATGGTGACAGCTCTTAAATCTAATTTAGCAATATTTTGACCCATATGGTATATGTAAGTGAAAAAAAAAAAAAAAACTTTTCTCAACTTTTGTTCTTCTCAGTGTTGTACGGTTTTAAAATTAGTATTGCTTCAGTGTGTACATTTTGAAAAAAAAGACAGTATTGGCTTTTACAAAAATGCTGGAATGCAAGTCCTGAAAAAATATTTTTATTACTTGAGAGTAGACTTAAGAATTAAGGGTGAAGAAGAAATCTTTCTGTTTGTAAGAGCCAAACAACATCTTTTAATATACAGAAAGAATTATAATTTTGCAAGAGAGTAGACTTATTGATCACCGGCTCAGAAGCTAAACTGTGCTTGTAAATAGTAAGGGAAAAAAAGTCCCTCAATAAAGAATGTTACTAGGCAGAAGAAAAAAAGGTCAAATTACTGGACAGACAACAATACAACCTTTATGTATTGCAGAAATCTTACAAGAGTTATTGTTGAATGATTGTTGAAAGTGTAAATGTAGTATGCCTATGTATGTAATGTGAGATCATAGAAACATCACAGAGGGAAAAAACACATACTGGAGATGATTTTAGAAGGCATTTGTTGAAGCTAATCTTAAACTCTTTTTGAATTAAAATATTTTAGTCAGGAAAATCCAGACCATCCTGTAAGGACAGTTTGATTAGAGTTTTTCAGTAAACCCATTTGAAATAAACATTTCTCATACTCAACTCATGTAAATCAATCTTGCTTTTGTTTTTTAGTGCATCTTCACTAATCCTGCTGGTGGAAGATCTGCTCCATTGCTTCTTGGATTTTGGCTAATCTCTGTGTTTCCAAAGAATAAACTTCTGTATATCTAGTCATGGCACACAATGCTGCATGGGTGTGTTCTGTAGTTCCTAAAGAAAGTGTGTTTGCAAAGTGTCAAATCAGCACTGTGAACTGTGAAAGCAAAGCTCACTTTGAATTGTCCAAAGTACATATACGTGCAATATGACAGGTCTGACGCTGTCTTTGAAATCCGATGCTTTCAGGGTGTGTAAATGGAAACAATTTTCCTCCATTTATTAGCACCATGTGGGAGAAGGAATGAAACCCCAAATGGAAAATGCTGATCCAAAACATGAGAAGGGGCTTGCAGCACTTTTTGCCATGCAGTATACACGTCTTTGAAGTGGAAGGCAGGCATGTCACCCACCTTCTTTGAACCGTGGTATTGCACACGCTAGCGCTGACATGGCACAGCTTGGTGGCATTCTGCGGCAGAAGCTGCAGGAGTGTGATATGCCTTGTACTCCACCGAGGTGTCGCAGTTCAGCACTTTCTCACAGCTTTGTTTTCAGAATACAAACTCTGACAGCACACAGAATTGATGAGCAGAGTCAACACGGAGATAATATATCTAATACGGGACATTCTGCTGTCTACAGTCACATGTGTTATGATGTCTCCATGTACGTAGAAGTATTTCACAGTACACATGGAGCATGGATGTTTACATACATAAAAGTACGCATAGAGATAGGATGTTTAACCTTCAGCAAAAGAATACATTTTATTTATTTGTTCCAGGTATTTCTGTGCCATTTGTCATCATCAAATATGGCCTTCAGAAAATACTGTTCCTGCTTTGAAGGAATGGACAATTTTGGGTAAAACGTGAACAGGAAGTTCATTTTTATAATTGTAAATTTTGTTGATGAAGACTTTTCCCAATTAAATATGTGTTGATATAGGCACCACAGTACTCAGTCTTATTTGGTAATATTAATTAAGGTTTATTATGTGCATCTGCTCAGATAGTTCTTCCCTTAGCTGTACACATTTAATTGACAAAAGTGGTTTGGTGTTCAGCATTTTGGAAACAGAAAAATATTTCTAAGAAGAAAAATTACATTTTAATAAACTCTTAAAATTTTAACAACATTTGTGGTCCCAGTTTGGATCCTGTTTGAAGTAGCTACCTGAGCAGAACTGCATTTGTCTGAACCAATGTACAATTATTAATACAGAGATTTGTATTAGCTTGGTATAATAATGTATGATTTACAGAGAAACATGTCCTTGCATTAATAATAGTTTAAAATAGGTTATTTCTATGTTTGACATATTAACCTGTGTAATGTTTTCAGTTAAAATCTAGACCATAATAAAGAGTTATATGTGTAGCGTAGGACAGAATGAACACACAGTCTTCTTTAAGAAAAAAAAATATTGCAGAAAAAGTGTTACTTTCTTTTTAAATTATTTATCTGTGCTTAGTTTGTATTGCAAATCCTAAATACTGTCTTCTAATAATTTATCTGTCACCTTTCCGATTATTTCTGTTTACTTTAACTGAAGTCACAAAGGATATTAATATGCTTTTGAAACTGGTAAAATATGCACATTGATGAAAAGCAGCTATTTTTTAAAGTATCTCTAAGTCTTTGAACTGTATTTGGAGGATGGTGATAGAAAAAAAAAGATGTAGCATTCAATTGTTCCTAGAGAAAGGGACAAAAATGGAACCTGCTAGTCACATTAGGAAATATATTCCAAGCATTTCATATGGCAGTACACAGCCAATCCTGTATGGTGGTTGACACTGGCATCTTCCATTGGACCCAGGAGTATGCCTGGCTCAGCACCAAAGCCTTGCCTCTCTTCTGTGACCAACAGTGCTCGAAGTCAGTGCAAAACACTTCAACAAATGTCACATCATTTTAAGAATTAACCATTTCCTATCATTGTATGCTTTAAATAAACCCTTGCAGGATCCTGTACTAGCAGTATGCAATAGCAGTACTTTGTTATGTGCTAAGATGGGTTTATGATCAACATGAACTGCACTATGCATGGGCTGGTGCTTTTTGTCCCTTGCCAAGTGTTCTGTATGCTGCATTTGTGCCAGTGTTTTTAACTACATGGTTGGGTGGTGAACTGAATCAGCTGTCCCATCCATCCATAATTTAGTCCCTTTTCTATTATGTTTATTTATTCATTTGCTGGGTTTGGTTTCATCTAGATCAGCTCCCTACTGGTAGACTTAACAGTCTGGGCTGGGCAGGACAGAGAACAGGCTATGTGACTGTAAGCAGTTTTAAAGAAGACTTGGACTCTTCTCAGAAAAGAGATGGGGAAGGAAGAACAAAACCATGACAATCATGATAAATAGAAATGGTGTTTTTATTGATTTTGGTTTTATGATACACAAATCATCAAATTAAATTAACAGTCACATTTAAGTAAACGAGACCAGTGAAGGGATATATTTTCAATACGGCATATAATTAGAAAATGACCTTTTTTCCCAAGGCATGTTGTAGAAATCAAAATTTTAATTCTAAACTAGGGCTAATAGGAGCAAACATGGTGAGAATCTTTGTCTCAGATATTCCCTATGCTGTAACTCCCAAGAGCTTTGAGAGTTTACAGAGCGAAATACCGCTGTGTGCTTGCCTCACTTTATTATTCTTTCCCATGGCATGTGATACTGGCCACCATCAGAGGCTGGATATGGGTCTATGTGGACTTTTTTGGTCTGACCCAGTGCAGCCATCCTTATGTTCTTAACAGCTGCATCATTTTTTCACCCTTCACCCTTGGAGCTCAAAAGGACAGAAGATCATTGAGTCCCATCAACAGTTCAGTGCTCACCTTGGAGCTGATGTGAGTGTCAGTTCAGGTCACTTGTGATGGTAATTTTACACTGGGTACTTCTAAAGATAATTGGGAATTATCTCAAGATTATAATCTCAGTACATTTTAAAGATTACAAGATAACCTCAGGAAATAAAAAGTCATCTCTCAAATTTGAATTCAGATTGGTAAAAAGCAAAAATAAGAAGTATTTTATAGCAGCATGTTCCATGGAAAAATTATGCAAATCATCACTAAGGAAACAAGTATTTTAAGTATTTCAATATATCAAAAATTTAAGGCCAAATATGGTTTTTGGGTGGAACCTGTTGTTTTATGATATATTGCTTTTATCAATCTAAACTTTTGAGAACTGTCGCCTACTAAACCAGAAGTAATTTTCCCTTTTTCCTCCCTTCCCCCCACATATAATGAGGTTAGCTTTTGTCTAAACTGGTAAACTAAAACTGTTATTGTTGATACTAAAGCCTACGTAATTACTTCAGCAAATTATTAATTTTCAAGGCAGTTCATTTCAAGGCAGTCTGAAAACAGACTGTGTATATTTCTGATGGCAACAATTTGTTCTCTAATTTGAGCTCATTGTATAACCTGGAAGAAACTAAATATTTGGGTTCAAAACCTGAATTGAGGTTACATAAATTGTCCCTTCTACTCTACTGTCTCTAATGTATAATAAAATATAAAAACTGCAATAATCAAATTAAAAAATAACACCTCTGTAATTTGTAGAAGTTTTATTAGTGCTTGCCCTGAAGGATTTTAATAGAGATTTCAAAAGGGCATTATCTCATGTAGTTGATGCTACAATGTTCCTGGAAGGACCATTTTTAGCTGTGCAACTTCTCAATGCAGACCATGGTTTGGGGATCCACCTTAGCTGAAAGATTCTTTCTTCCTCTCCATATATTTATAATCATGGCCTCAAAGAGACAGTTCTTCATTTCAGGGTATGGTAAATAATTATCTGTATACATATATGTATCTTTACATATATACAAGCTACAGGAAGAAAAAAAAAGGATTTTTATTTGGCTTAGGTGAGAATGAGTGGACTATGCATAATATTGGTTTTGAATGCGGTTTTAAGTACAGTTACAAAAGTACAAAGTACAGTACAAAAGTAGGTAAAAATCACCATGTTACTGCATGGGTGATGCATTCACTGAGTGCTGAGTTATCACATAAGTGCTGAAGCTTGGAATGGGCATTTAATAAACACAAGTAGGTAGAATATGAGGCGGCATTCGATTTAGCTTACTCTTAGCTGGGTAAGGGAAGTGTACGTGATGCGAGTGCATTCTGGATGCCTAAGCTCCCAAACTCTCTACCCTCTCTCCCTCTGCCTTCCTCTCCCTTTCCCCTCCCACCCAAGCTCTAATTTAGAGCAATGCTTAAGCAGATGCTTAAGGTGTTTGGGGAACAGAACACACTTCAGTGGGCGTGAGCGAGCTCTTGAAGTTTAATAGGTGCTTAAAGTTCTTCTCTGGACTTAAATGCTTTCTAGTTCGTGATTCTTTGAGCCACTGTATTCTCTTTTATTTGAGCATTTATTGCTATCTACTGCCAAATAAATTGGTAAAATCTGAATCTAAGTGCATAATCCCGCTTAAAGCTGAGCTTTTCATCATTTCGCCTGACTTTCTAGGATTGCTAGTAAACTACATACTGTCGACAATAGCTTAAACCCAGAGAGAGATCAAAAGATTGACAATTTTAGGGTAACCTTCATTTCAAGGATTCAAAACACAGCATGAATGTAAACAGATACAGAAAAAAATGAAATGGATGCGTGCATTCTGTATGCTTACATAAAAGTTCATTTGTATGTAAAGTAAAAGCATTCCAATATGCATGAATGTTTTCCTCTGAAAGTTTTTACTCAAACTACTATTATTTCAAATGTTTTCTACTCATACAAAAGGTGAATGATTTCTATTAATGGATAGTTATGTTTAATTTATACTTTTTCCATTATATGCAGACTCAACCCTTTCATCCTCTGTAACTTCAATAGTCTACATGCTTCTCACTGCACAAATCAGTACAGCCTATCTTTTAAAGTTGGCTTTTTTGGGCTCGTTTAGATTTTTTGAGGGGAGATTATATATGGATACATGAGTAGTGTAGCATCAAGCAATGGAGATCAGCAGTAGAAGTCCATGCATGCATTATTAGTCAGATTGCAGGAAGATTTGAAGCAGAGAAGATGTTAGCTCAGCATAATGAATGTCTGCCAGCCATTTTTTATAATGACTAGCTGCAGTTCCTATTTTATGTCAAACCTTATGCTGTGCTGTACTGTTAGCTTGCTTGTTTGGCACAATCAAATGATGTAATGTAACCCTAGAAGTATAGCTGGATCAAAGACATATACATGAGGATTTTTTTTCTTCTGCCAGAAGTATTGTTGAATATTTTGCTAAAATTACAGTGCAGAAGATAACAAATACATGATCACTTATCATTTATAATGCATTGTTCCTTTCTGCCGTAAAGCCATCGCTGGAATGGCCAGCTTTGCTTACCAAAAAAGGAATGCTTAGATATTAAGAAGACCAGCAGGTGTTCAAAAAAAGAAACAAACAAACAAAAATGCTTTATAATTCTAATATTGACCTATGTTCACTGATACAAAGAACTATAGTTAAAAGGAAAGTGCTTTCCTTTCTGGGTATTAATAAAATACACCTTTTTTTCCCCTGTGCTTCTCATTATCAAAGATTTCAAGGTGAGCTAGTAACTTGAAACAATAGTTGAAATACAATATAACAGTATTATATACTACAATGTAACTACAGTTTAAAAACTCAACAGTTTTGACTATTTCAGGGGTAATTCAACAGGATGGGAAGCTGTTTTGTATTTACTTCTGATGTAAAATCTACGGCACTAGAGAAGAACAATAGAACTGTATGGTATGTGTATTCACTTTGGTGATAAATGCCTCATTTCTTCTTTGGAGGATTATTAAAAGAGTTCTCTGGAGGAATAAAATGGTGGAAGTCACACATTTAATAGCTCAGGTACAAAGAGTCAGATTGTGCCAGTTGGCAAAAGTTAGCAGAAAACTCTCACAAAAAATGGCAGCAGCTGCTCTTAGTTCTAAAGAGTATGTCCCAGTTAGAACTGAAAACTGATGGCATCTACATTAATACTACCTTAATGGTCCATCTGCTGCTCCATAGGGTCCCTAGCTGCTGTATGGAGTCATAGGCATTTGACAGGCAGTCTCTGTATGCCAGACACACATCGTGCCAAATGTTTTAGGCTGCTTCGTATCGTTCTGATCTGTCAAACTTTCCCTATCATTTATCAGGCAAGGAGTTATGAGAGATTTTTTTTTCAACACATCATTGACTTTTTAGCATTTGGGGCAGCCAGGAATTTGAAAGGGAAGTTATTTTGGTTAGTTTCCTTTCTTTCTCTTTTTTTTTTTAATTCAAAAGAATGAAGAATAACCTTAGCTGCTTGACAAACTGTAATCTATGTTAAAAAAGCAATGTGACAAACGCTGTTGAGAAATCACCAGTTCCTTGTTATACCTGATAATTCTTTTCATTGTAGCAGGTATAAAATTAAATACAAATCGTCATTAGAGAATTAATAGTGTTAACAAGCTCTATTATAGCACTAAATTTTCTTTAAAAAGAGCTAATTTCTAAACACACTGTTGCATAAGTATTTTAAGATGTCCTATTAAAAGAAAACACTATATTTATCAAATAGCTTCATAGAGACTTAGAAATTCTAGTTATAGTGTTAGAGAAATGTTTATTTAACTGTTAAAAAGAGAGACGCTATATATTTTTATACATACATATTACCCATTCATTGCTTATATGATAAGATTTAAGAAAATACAACCTAGAGAATACAACAATCACTGGAATGCTAAAACTGTGTACTTCCTTAGAATTCCCTTTGCTTTATTAATTATAGGTATAATTTTAATTTAGGTTAAATGCACATTATACTGTTAAAGTATCAATAGTGTTAAAACTGTCTGCAAGAAGTCTGCCACAATATTGTCTAAACATGAATACAAGCAGAGCTGTAGTATATCCACTGCATTCAGATACAATTGTGCATCTTGTAAAAAGCAAGTATCATCTTTGACTGTATCTTGTTCCCAGAAGGCAGCCTATTTCTGGTAAAATTGGAAATTCTCACAATTTGCTTTTTGTGGCTTTTTGTAGCTCCAGTGAAAATGCACTGTCTATTTAAATTTGCCATTTGTGTGAAAATGTTGAAGTTAGCACAGAAAATCACCTAGACTCTCAGTAATGATCAAGGTATAAATGCTTAGAGACAGAGATCAGGATGTCAGCAAAAATGTCACCACTATTTTTTGCACTACATGTTTTGATTTTCCTAGCTGGATTCATTGAAATCAGCAAGGTGCTTGAAATTGCATGATCCTCCTTTTATTATTTTTTTTGGATGGGCTGAGCCATGAACTATGGAAAATCAGTGAAAGGCTCTGACTCAGTTTCCAAGGTGAAACTTTAGGAGTTTCTCTTTTTAATTTCATTGAAGTTAGTCATGGAAAAAAGACTGTCCTGTCTCCAGCATGACAAGCTATGTACATGTTATTAGAGTGCAACAGTCCCTGAAAAATAATGCCTTGGTTGAGTTCTTACCTTTGCTGCATTGGTATAAACCATTGGTTACATAACTTCTTCCCTTGTGGTTATAAATAGTATTTAATTATTATCAAGCTATTCTACAAGGAAAAGGTTGTGCTTTGGGATTAAAAGTTGTGATCTAGCATTCAAGAATGTGAAAAGGAAAAATACAAACACAAATGCATAGGTTACAAAACTAAGGAAATTGCTTTGGTAACTAGCCTTATCAGAGTGCTTCCTCCAGTCTTGGTATAATTTTTTTTTTATCTCTAGAAAGCTGCCATTAAAAGACTTTCTCTAATAGCTGAACATTTACCCAGGTGTCTTGATTTAGCCACAGGTGATTTATATACGGGTAATGAGTTTAAGTGAGGGCTTCCTCAGCTGTATTTAATCCCTCAAAAGGGGGATTTTTGTAGGGAATGGAGGCAGGAGGGGATGGTTTGGTCTTAAGACTTTGTGGTCAGACTGTTCCCTGGCAGTAATGGGCTCAGACCAGACCCTGCCTGCTGGGGTGTCCTGCTGTGTTGTGTCCCATGCAAGCAGGTCCTTGTGCAGATGATGTGACCCATACCATGTGTACAAGACCAGCGTGTCCATGCTTATAGGACTAGCTAGCAGTGTGCTGGCTGGTACTCTTACGCATGTTTCTCTCCAGGATGCCTTGGGCAGAAATAACATGCTGCTACTCAAACAGCAGGAAATTAGGGAGAGAAACTGGTGGCAGCCGCATGGTTTTGCCTCAGGGAAGGTGGTCTGCTGGGCTGTCACTGAGAAAAGCACTTAAAAATTTCCATGACTTCCTAGTCCTACCCGAACTAGGACCTAACTGACCACTCAACAGATTTGGGACTGTGGCAGATCCCTCTGTCAGCAGCCTTGCGAGGGTGTGCTCCTTCCCTCCCTCCTCAGCCCCTTCCTCTAAGCTTTGTTAGCTCAGCTGCTATGAAACAAGAGACTTTATGTGGTTTCAGGACCAACCTTGATTTAATAATCTGTGTAAAAGGACTGCCAGTGTAGCCACTACCCCTTTTGATGTCAGCTTTAGAGTCTTGTGAGGGTCCCAGCACAGCAGTGGCTACGAAAGGATTACGGAGGAGGCCAGTTATCCCTCAGAGGTCTGACCCACTGGCCATTTTTAGGCCCAACGCCTAGAAGAGCAACACAGCTGAAACAGGTGCATTTAACAGAGAAGCTCAGCAAAAGCTGCTGTGGAACAAACACCCTGGAGGCCGTGTGAGAAGACCAAGGAGATGGACTGCAGCAGAACAGGTAAGGACAGACACTCTTGTAAAATGTTACCGCTGTTTGTTTATGTGGCCTTCGGGCTAGGAGCTGGAGGAGAGGCTCCCTGCCTCTCCCTGCAGAAAGCAGGAGGGAAAATATGATTACTAAGAAGCAAATAGTTTTTGGTATTCAGTAATGATTGAGCTGCCAAGGTTCACTTGTAAGCCTTTTTGCTGAAGGGTTTCTGTGTAAAAATGGGTTTTTAGGTACAATTTTGTACTGTAGAAGCTCTGTGATGTGTGTTGTAAGTCACAGGTGGAACTTGTAAAGGGAAAGGTCACCTCTGGGCAGGTGGCTCTTTGTGAAGTGGCCGGGTGGTTGTTGGGAACCACCTGTGTTCGGGACACCAGGGTCATGCTGCCCAGGTGCCCCAGGGCAGGTCTGAGCAGACACCTCTGGAGCTGCCCTTTGTATTTTGCGGTTGGGCTTTTCAGTTAAAAAACCCAAAGCCTTGTCTAATTTTCTGCAGTTGTTTCTACTGTTGTCTTATACCATGAATGAGTGTAAGTGTATTGCCTTGCTTTAAACTGCCTTGTACTGTGCTTGGAGAGCTTCTGCTGTGCACATGACTATTCAAAAGGCTTAGGCTTAAGTGATGGGGTTAGATGTGCTATGTGATGACCAGATAGGCAAATCCCACTATAGAACTGCAAGTAGTTTTCCAAGATCTTAAGCAGCAGAGTCGTTCTTAGCAATATCTTCCCTGCTTCATCTTTGAACCTGAGGTGACTTTTCTGTTACCTCTGTGCGTTCCCTTCCAGTATATTTGAGATGCATATAGAAATTTGTTTTATAGTTTGTTATGTAGAGAACAAAATTGTTTATATTTCAAGAGGTAACACTTCATTCGTGTTTTCTCCCATTTCTAGTTGCTGTATGGAAGTGAATGGTCCTTCTATTTAAAAAGGAAAAACCTTCACATTTCAATACATTGAGTTGACAAATAAGACATTTTCCTTGTAAGCTGTTTGATAAAGATAGTTGTAACCTAAGCATCATGTTCTGATTTTAAGGGACTTTGTGCAAGTAGACCTTAATTGATTAATGCATAACCCATATTGACATCAGTGGGAGAGACATTCACAGCAGAAGACCTTGCAGAGCACAATCTACTAGAAAATTATCATCTAAGCACTGCCGTTGTATTTGGAGGATGAAATCCCAATAGTCAATTTGGGGTCAAAATAGTCCAAGTGTTTGGGGTTGTGTTTGAATATTGCACTAAACACTTAAAAGTTCTCAAAAGAAATACTAAAGGAACAAGGTCAGAAAACGAAAACTATCCAAGAAATCAATTGGTTATAGGCCGATTAATAAGAGGGATAGAAATGCATAATCTATAAGAAAGCTAATAAAAGCTGCATGGACTTGGGACCCCTCTAATTATGAAATTTTACCTTACACTGTAGATGTACAGAGAGTGGAGGACTTTACCCAGGAAGCACTAGCATGATACAAAGAAATCAAGCTTACTCTCTTCAAAGTTTTCATATATCTTGCTGTGTGTTCAGTATTGCTTTCCTCTAATTGCTTAATTGGTGTCAAGTAAGAAGCACTGATAGCAGAGCAGTTTGAGACATAACTTATGTTTATCATAGCTTTAATCGTAGTTTATGAGTCTATCAGCTGAAGACCTGTGCTTAATCATTTGAATTTCAGTTGCTCACTGAAGAGCAGGAAAAAAAAAAAAAAAAAAAAGAAATAACTTGAGGATTTTTTTCCTTCTTCTGTTTCTTTCTGTTTCTTTCTTTCTTTTGTTTACTATATATATATAAATTTAGGAGTTTATCTCTTGTTTTTGAAAAAAGGATTTTAGGACTTGAGAGCTAATGAGCTTGGCTGTTAAAATGCTAATCCTTAAAAATGGTGTTTGAGTGAGCAGGACATGGGCTTTAAGGGACCCTGTTGTGTGCCTTGTGGTTTAGTGATATTCTCCATCACAGATGGACTTGAAAATGTGCACATGAACTGATAAGGCCTTTTGCATCAAGTTTTTCTTGGTGGTGCTGGTATTGTGTGGGGGTTTTTTTTTTTTTTGTATTGCTGTTCTAATCTAAAGATAATTCTTAAACACGTTGCTGTGATGGTCAGAAACCTTGCTTTCAGCCTGATTTTTTTTATGGTCAATTAATCCCACTTGCTCTATTCCTGAACTGTCATGCAAGCTAAATAAATTTTCCTTGCACTTTCTCTTCCTCTACTTGTCTCTCTTATGTGCTTATAGACTTTTTCCCACTGTCCTCTTACTTTGCTTGTTAAATCTGATTTCTAAATGAAATGGAATCACAGTCCTCTATAAAGAGATCCTCTTTTCCCCTGATCATCTCAGTAGCTGTTCTGTGCAGATCTTCTGCTTTGACTCAGTATCCCCTGAAATGCATGACTATATTGATGCACAGTATTCCAAGTGAAAGCCTCCAGTATTTGGAGCAATGATATTAATTTTTCCTAGGATCTAACAGGAATATATTTTTAGGATTACGTTTGCTTTTTTTCTTGGCTGCGTAATGTTAGTGTCTTTCTTAGTCAGCCTGTGATCAACTAGTGCAAAGGAGGAACATACGGAGATCTGGTTGTTTCCAGCTGATGAGTTGGTGTATGCTTAGTTTATGCAATTACATAGCCAGATGCTTGGGATATGTCATTTGCAGGAAGATTTGAGAGGCAGCGAAGTATATGCATAAGAGACTGAAATTTGGGCAAAATGTGAATGCGAGCACCTAAAGCATCCAACAGTCAGGCCTGTTGCATGGAGAGGGAACATCTGTAAAGTGTGGTGATGAATGTATGTCTAGATTTCAAACACTCAGTGAATTTTGCAAGTATTTAGTTTAGATCTGGGTGTGTTGCTCCTGCTGTTTTTTTTTTTTTTTTTTTTAATGTTTGTGAAAATGAAATGCATCCACAGTCTGAATGGTGCTAATGCAAAGGCTATAAGATGTTTTGAATGTGTGTAATAATCATGATGTATATTTTTGGCTGCAGTTTAACTTCTATACGATACTACTTTAATGATTTTCAAGCTGAGGTATGAGCTATAGCTAGCCAGTGAAGAAAAATCTGTGAAAGGAAGATCACAATCTTCCTAGTGATTTGCGGGGGTACTGGGGGAGAGTGCTAGTAATTAGCTGCTGGTCTATGGCTTCCTAGGGATTGAGCCCAACTGTGGTAAATTCAGGTGCTTTAACTTATCAGTGTCAAGGCTGTGGCAGGTAAATTAATTTAATCAATTAGGAATCAATCTCCTAATTTGCTTTGATTGATTGCATTATATTTTGAGACAGGAGCGAATCTAATCCTTATGGCTGTGTCTATGCTAGTGAATTAAATGTTCTGGAGCTTAGGCGGCAAACTGCCAACTGTTCCACTGGGAAAGTGTTCAAGCTAGATGGCCTCATGAGAACTCTGCTTTGGCCCTGTGTGTAGGCATTATTTGGGAGAATTCTTGCTGGCATGCGCTAAAATATTTCTGTTAACATTACAATATAGGTGATCAAGTTGTAGTGTTAAAGCATGAATTGTTGGAATGGAAAATGGGATGAGTGCCAGGCCAAAAGAAAGCTAGTCTGGACAGGTTAGCCCCACAGGAATTGTGTGGATGAGATTTTTTTTTTCATTAGGAAAACATAGGTTCCTTTGCCTCTGCTCCCTGCTGGAGGAAGAGGGTGGGAAATGTATGGGGAGAATATCTTATTTTCTGGACTTTGAGGGATGTGCATGTGCAACTGCAAGTCAGATGAAAAACATGTTCCTGGACAGTTACTAGTCTGGTATTCACCTGTGAATATAGAGATTAATACTGAAGGTCCTGTGGAACTGGGCAGAGCAGATATATGTTCTGAAATTTTTCCAAAGAAAGTCGCTAACTTAGAGTCTGCTGGATATTTTTGGCACGCTGGTTCTATATTCTCTGGTACTTTCAACCCACTTCAAACTAGTAATCTTTTCTGCCCATCTCTAATTTCATTTTAAGGGTCTCATTTTTTTTAACAGAAAATATGAACATCTCTTTCACACTTTTGAGGAGTGAACCTTCATTCTTCACCCTCAGTCCTGCCAGAAAGAGAGAACTCGCTGCCAACATCTTCTAGCAACACTTAAGAAAATATGAGAAGAAATTGGCCTTGTTTTTTTTTCTTTTTTTTTTTTCTTAGAAAAATGTACATAACTTTTTTCCCCCATGAAACTGGCCTGTTTTAGATTGGACATATGTATAAAAGTACTTCTTGTTTTGTGTATAAATCCTAATTCTCAGATGTTGCTCCTTGTGCAGAGCTATTCTAGGTCTGCTTAGTTGAACTAGGTAATTCCCACACAAAGAGGGGGCACCTGTGAGGTCCCTTCCCCAGAGGTATTCAATATGCTATTCTCTCTACATATTTAACATGCTATTTGTTACTGATATAATGAAGATTACATTAGTTTCCAAACAGTATCTATATTTTTAAAGATTGTTCACTGCCTACTGGTTAACGTTTCACACTGTATTACATTACAGGCATTTTCTTTGAAAGTGTCAAGGGTTTTGTCAGCCAAAAGTGAGCTTTAATAAAAGTCAGCCTTTGACAATTTTCTGGAATAACCTTGAACTCAGCTTTAAGCGTGCATGTGAACAGGATGTGAAGGTTGGATCTCCTGATGAAAATTAGTGTGAGTCATTACTGCACTCGACTGACACCTACATTTCATTTTTTTCTGTGCCTGTGCATTCTATCAGGTTTAGGCACTTGAAAGGAAACTGTCACTCACTTTAGCTAATCAATCAAAATTTGTCACATTCTTGTGTGTTTTCACTAGAAACCCAAACTGGGACACCAGATGTGGTGAGTACGTGGACAGTCTATGTTTTTGTATGACAACATCTGATGTGACAAGAGAGCAATGCAATGCGAGTTTGGCTTGGAGCGCACACTTTTTTTTTGTCACATGCATGCCTATGAAATGTTTTCATGACCTGTGTCATGAGATTGCCCTCATTAATGCAATTTGAGGAAAAACATTCTCCAGCTATTTTATTGCGAATTGCACCTGGTTTTCGTAGTCTTAGGAGCTAGAAAAAGAAAACTTTTTGGAGGAATAAATGACATATTTGTATATGTCTCTTCTGGGAGTCTAGGTCTCTCCTTTAGAGCATCAGTTTGCAATGTGTATTTTCAGATACAGTGGATAAAAAGGCTGGGAGGGAGGAAAAAAATCAAATCAAGGTACTTTGACTTAGTGCTGCCTGTTCTTGCAACCTCTTTCATTCCCTGTGTATGAAACAACAATAGTTCCTTCTGTGAAGGCCTACAAATTTCTTGCTAAGCATCTGTGAATGGATTTGCAAAATACACTTTCACTGCAGCCATTTACAAAAATGCAGCCTGCCAGAAGACCTCTGCAGAAAGTGCATGATCTAGTGACCAGGAATGGTAGGTATTAATGGTGACCTATTCTTTGAGAGAAAAATCCAACATGTTGATACTTGTGCTTAGGATGAACTCCTGTCAGCTGTCCACCTGCAGGTGTTTCCTCAGTATGAGCTTCCAGCTGTACTTTGCGGTCCTGATGACTTGAAAATAACAAGTGATTTTTTTTTTTTCTTAAAAAGAAACTTTAACAAGCAGTAGTTCTTTAAAAGAGATTAAACAGCAGTGGAACACACTGAAGGGGAGAAAAATCGTTATATTGATCTATTTGGGAAAGCTTACCGTGGCAAAGACCAACATGGGAATGGGAGGCTCGAGAAGAATAATGCTGTACAGAGCTGTTATACCTGATACCTCTAGGAAAAGGACTGCTCATGCTTAGCATATGATTGAAAGAGTTACTGTTCCTTGCATTTTAAACTAGGATTAACATTTGTTAATATTTTTTGATGAGGTAGGCCATGTATTCTGTATGTACGACTTGTAGTATTAACTTTTGTATTACTCAATAACAAGAATGTGGTTATTAGTGAATAACACAGGGAACAGTAAGAATACAAGTGGCTAAAGAGAACAAAGTGCTTTATGAATCTAAACTAAAAAGGGAGAACAGATTAAGCATCTGTCTTTAGTCAAGTAAAGAGTTTAGGGTAACTCCTTAAGAGAGGGGGATGCTTTTTTTCCTCCAGTTTGCTGCCAGGATCTCTAAATTTTATGGGAATTCAGCAGCATGCTGACAAATAGCCTCTTTTTCCAATTTTCTCTAGCAAATACCCCAAAATTGCAACTGCCAAACATAGTCATGTCCAAAATTCAGTCATGTGTACCCAGCCCTTTGCTGTTGGAGGAGCAGATGGAAGAGTCCTGGGAGCAGCCGAAGTGTCGGACAGTGGCATCCTTGGCATTAGGAAGCAGTAGGACCCGAGCTGCACTTAGTTCACCTTGGCACGGAAAGACTGAGAAGGGGCATGGTGAAGTGGACAGAAATTAAAGTATTTGGATGTAATCTGCTAGCTTTGGCATTAGGCAAATTTCTTAGTATTTTCTTGGGTGGTCTTCTGTAAAGAAGAGATGGTAATTGCCACTGTTTTTGATGGTCAAAAGTGAATAGGATAACCCATGTTTACAAGATACTCACTCATGTTAAAGCCTTGAGGCTAAATGGCCACTCTGCCACCTTCCTCCTGCCATTTCCCCTCTCCCTGGTAATTCTGGTCCATATTTTCAAACTGATTCCTAAAACTGAGCATGCTCTGAGCTGACCTTCTGTCCAGCTGCAAGCTGCCTGCATATGACAGCCTGATCTGAATGCACAAGTACCTGATTATGTGCATAAACAGCAAATGCATGCAGTTTTGGAGTCTAGTTCTGAAAACTTGACCTGTAAATGCAATAGGTCAGGTTCAATGCATCCACAATTCTCTTACCTCTTGTGTTTATTCCTTGGCTGACTCTCTCTCTTTCACAAGTATTATGATGTTTTCTCCTTCTATTTTAATTACGGGGTCTCTGTCTTGCTATAGAAATAGGATTGTGCCAATATTGCCATTTATATTGAATAGGAAAAAGGGAAGAAAAAGTTTTAATTGATTTTGTTATTCAAATCCAAATAAAATAAAAATAGGGAAATATGAGTTATAGTCAGATCTCCTGGTAGGAAAAACTGAGCTAGAATTTTTATGAGAATGAATCTTTCCTTGACAGATTTTCAGAGCTTCATGTTTTTTTCATCCAGGCTGAAAATAATTTATTTTAGTATTGTTGTTTTTGATCTTAGCCTAAACAATAAGGACAAAAGGTGCATCATAATAGCTGGTATGTACAAAAATAATTAGAAGATTTAACTTCTAAATTGCTTTTGGCAGTGATGCATACAAGAATCTGTTTCTTTCTAGCTATTCATATAGACAATGCGTTGGTTTTTAATGTGTGGCTCAGCTGTTCTTTTTTCTATTTGGAGATTTTTTTTAATAAATGACATATTTTGAATCAGGTACAGTCATATATATTCATAAGACCCTTAGAGTTTTGACATTTCAGGACCTACACTTGCAAGCAGTTTTTATGATGCTGAACTCCTGGTCAGCCTGGGTCTGCTTTGCAGGTAGAGAATCTTAAGTCTCCTCAGTGTACTGTTAGCAACAGCATTGCTGGCAGCTTTTGCTTTGCAAATCTTTGCAAATCTTCACTCCCTTTCAAGGTTTCTCTGTTAGAAACACAACATTGAGAGTTGTCTTGTCCCTTGAGAGCTGACAAGAATTGTCCACGTGAGTGGGGGAGAAAGGAAGGCCAAACCAACCCAAAATCTGTTCCTCCTTTTGCACCACCTGCTTTCTTCTTCCTGTTGGCCTCAAGAGGAGGTGAAGCACGACCAAAGTGCGAAGCAGATGGGTGCATAGGACACTTGATAATCCATACCATTCAATAAATTCTATATCAGTATTAAGGAAAAGTCAGTTTTCATGCCAAACTAGAATGGTTGAATGGTTGGTTTATTAAGTAAATTCCTGGAGTTTACTCGAGTGTGGACTTACTAAACACTTTTATTTTTGCTTGTTTGAAAATCGGTCAGGAATGATGCTGGGTGTTTGCCTTGAACTAGAAAGGCTCTTGTCTAACTGATCGAGTCTATTCTGATACTGTGGATTCCTGATGCAGTTTTGTATATTAGCAAACACCATTTTCCCTGCAAAGCTTGTTTTCCTGTTTGCTTTCCTGCTGTAGTGAGGTTCCACTGGATTGACCAAGATGGAAATATGGATTTTTTTGTTTTTAATTAATGAAGGATTTAGTTGCCAATAAAATTAATCCTAGTGTACTTGCAATGATTCATTAATTTAGTCAAGTTGAAATAGTTTCAATAAAAATTTAAGCAAAATACATTTTTGAAGTGTCTGTTAGAATGAGATTAAAGATATCTAGTATAAGTTTTACTTCCACCAGACAATTTCATATATTTAACTAGGCTGGTGTGACCTTAGATTCCCTCAGCTGCACTTACCTCTCTTGCTGTTATAGGCTGTGGGGTGCAACCTCTGCTGCAAGCGAGGTGTGAAGAGGGCGGGATTGGTAGCATTATTAGAAGAAATTGGAAACCCATTCAGAATGTTTACATGGGAGTGAATGATCCTCTCAGAACGTGCTACAAGGAAAGCAGGAAAGAAATTTCCTTTGCTCCATTGCTTATGAGGATGGATGTTTTTTCCCAAAGTTTCTAGTCTAACTAGCAGCTCAGTTCTGTGTGTAGGACAAGCTGATCATGGAGTAGATTTAGTGCAACTTAAAATAGTTTTTTTTTTTTTTTCCTTCATATTTGTTTAATTGTTTAAATGTTAGAAAGATGTATGTGCAGACCATTGTAAGATGAGTGGAACTGGTAGCATATATCTTGTCATATAAAAGGAGTCTCTGATAAAAATTTGCTTTCAAATAACTGCTTTTATAATTACTTTTTAAGCTATGCAAAATGCTTGCTGACATTGGAAAAAAATATATAGAATCCAGAGATCTGGAAAAGAAAGTTAGAGTACAAGCAGCAAGATAGAGAAATGAGTGGAAGTAATTTGCTTTTCAGATAACTATGTAGCAATTTATTTCAGCAAGCAGTTTCTTTTCTTTAAAAGGCTGTATAATTCCTTAGATTTAGTAATTTATAACTTTATATTGATAGCAATCAACATGTTAAATACAAACATGTTATTTTTTTCTCTTATAGAAAACAGATGTTGTATTTCTGAAAAAAGTGTCTTTGTCCTTAACCAAAAATAAATAAATTAAAATTTTAAGGCAAACCAAAGGCATTATTTTTAATCTTGAGAAGGGAACACTTCATGTTTCCAGCTAAATTGTCACACAATTTGATTTCCCTCCCCTCCTCCTTTTTTTTTTTCTTTTCCCCCCTTTCCTCTCCCCTCCCTTTTCATGTAATTTCAGGCAAAGACAGTGCAGGATGCTTCCCCCCTGCCCCACATCCTTAGCTGTGATAGTTAAAACTCCAAAAGCTTCTACATCCCAAGGGGAGCTCTTTCTATTAACAGTTTGCCAAATTTGGTTGGAGAAATAATAAATCAATCACATTATGTTTTGGATTACTATTCTAAAAGAATTTTCTAGCAAAAATAAAGTATGCAGTAAAGTATGTATTTTTCTAAATCCCATTTAAGTTTCAAAAAAAGAGTTTGTTTACACTTTGGTTTTCTGCATCAAAATATTTGCCAGAATGTATAGCTAGTTAGGGTAAGTAAGTGAATAATTTAGTTTTCTGGATATCATTGAATGAAATACCTCCTCTAGAGGGCATTGTTAAATTAATATGCTTGCTTTGCATTTTGTCATGCAAACTACTGGATGCCTGAGTAACGGACCCTTGTGTGGAATGTAGGGTGAATTAAGTACTATTCATATATGTAAACATTAAGTATCTTTCAAAATAGTTCTTGTTTAAACCTTTTAACAAAGCTGCAGATGTTCTAGTGAGCATTGCACCTGAAAGTGAAAACGAGATGGCTTCAAGCTGGAATATCAAACAGCAGTGAGAAGACAGAAATGATCAGGATGGTATAGTCAATGTTTGGGGTTGCTTACATTTGAACAGGCACGAAAAAAAAAGAGGAAAAATAATTCTATTTTAAGTGGAAATAATTCTTACTAATACAAGACTTCTCCAACTGGTCATCTTCTCTGGACAATGTGTCTAGAGGCTGGAGTGTAGTATGTTGCAGACCATAAGAATGTTCAAAATTTCCATTTTATGTTTCTTAAGATGGGCCTTACCTTTCTGTTTCATAAAAGGTGATCACCACCTTGCCTTTTTCATGTGTAATACCAGAACCTAGTAAGCAGCAATGTCATTCCTCCTTCCTTTTTTTCTACTTTTCAGAAATAAAATGAACTAGAAGAATGCAGCAGGTGTGTATTAGGGTAAACCAGGCATTTAAATGACTATACAAACTACATAGTTGTCTTTGTGGGCTTTAATTTATGGAATTGTATAGTAGAACTTTTTTGAATATAGAAGTATTAACAGCATGCAATGAGCAGGTTGGCTGACAGATCATCTTCCAAGCCACTTCTTGCTTAGCCCTGTTCTGCAGTGACCTGTTAAAGCTAGATGTATTGATCTTCCTGCAGCAGCAAAGATATAACATTATTTCAGTGATTTTGCTTGATACGAATTAGGCATATATCACGGATGATAGATCAATTATGAATTCAGATTTAGCCCCATGTGCATACTTAAGAGGCATGCAGAGAAATGGATGAATTCTGTGTATGTTGTGTAATCATATCAAAAAAAAAAAAAAACAACAACAACAACAAAAAAAAAAACAGAAAAGGTTGAGGATGGAAAAGCTGCTGTGATATATAAACTAGTGCTATTTTTGTCTCCACTACTCTTGGTAGTTTTTCTGCTTCTGAATGCTGGCTTGTGTCTTCTGTTTAATCCCAATCAAGAGCTCAGGTAGAGCAAAGCTTAGTTTCTGCTGTGCATCAGTGGGTACTCCACGGACTATTGGTGGTGCCTCCTCCTTTCCCAGATGGAGGGAGGAGTGAGTCATGTTTTCATTTTGGAAGACAGAAGGATAATAGTGTGTCTACAGCATATGTGCTTAGTTTGTTTCTTTGAGGATAGGCATATTTTTGGAATTTCATGTGGTACTAATGGTATGTTCAAAAAGATGTCTCTTTCCCCCAGACCCCAACAAGTCTGGGTTGACTAGAAATGCAGACCTTGTTTTTCTGATTTTGATATGAGTACTGTAGGGTCGAGCTTAATGTTCTTTTCTGCTTTGGGTGTCCTTTCTGCATTTTCCAAAAAGCTGCAATTTAAAACTGAGAGATTTTCTATAAAGTTTTGATGAACATATATGCACACCAGAGGTTATATATAACAACAGGACTGGCCAAACAATTTCCACAGAAGACAAGAAGATACTTTGAACTGGAAACCTGCTGACTGTTCAAACCACGGATTAAAAATTTATGGACAAATTGATATTAGTTGTTACTGGAACTTCTCAGGTGTGCAGGGTTGAGGGAGAGAAAAGTGAGAAGGACTCTGTGTTGAGAGTATGAAAGTTGTTCTGATTGGACTTGGGAGCTGTGGGGCAAGGGAAGCTGACTGGTAAGGGCATGTGCTAGGGAAACATGGTTTCCCTATGCACAAACTGATCTCCAAGCACAGGAAAATTCTGCATTTGGGTGTAATGCAATTCTAGTTTCTAATCACAGGCTTTGTTCACTTGTTAAGATACAGCGAGAACACTGGGATTCCTGAGGCGGTCGTTTTCTTGAGTTAGCTTGTTTTATGGTGACATTCATATTAAATTTGTGTCTCAAATGAACTCATAAAATGAGTGGGGAAAATCACTTTCCTAAATTTATTTTGTTCTAGGGCTTTTCTGATAGTTTAGTTATTCTGTCTTACTAGAAATTAAATGAGTGCTCAATACATTTTGAAGAAAGGCTCAAGTGGTTACAACTGGATGAATTTTGTATTCCTGTCAGGGTTGCTCCCGAATCTGTGTGTAATTCGATAAGAAACAAAGCAAAGGTGTGGACATAGGGGTCCTTCAGATTTATGGGTATTTCTGAATTTGAAGATTTTGATCTTTAGGCTCAGCTGTGGTTGTTCTGCAGGATCATTGGGAGAGGCTGTTATTTTGCTAGTGTGTGCATTGGTATACTGTTGCAAGCTGGTTTCCCAACAGGACTAGGAAAGGATGTGTATTGTTTCGCAGCAATACTTGGACATACTATCTCAATGCATGGTTATGGCCCCTGAACTGAAGATCGTGTATTTGGATATGACACAGGGCTCATTGTGGGAATAGGGTATACCATGATGTTTATGAGGCACTCTGACAGTTCAAACCGATATTGGAGTAAATTCCCCCATGCACATACATGGACAAAAAGAAAATAATGACAAAAAGGTCAGTTTGAGTTAAGATAGTAATATAAATTCTGCAGAATCTGTTTTCTTTATTTGTAGGTCCTGTTTCCTTTTTGTTGACTACCATTGTATGGAGACAGTGTAAGGTACAAAATAACAACCTGGTACTGCTATAAAGATTGCCAGCTGTATCATGAAAGCCACTGTAAGCTCATTACTGGTAAATGCTTAAGTGATCTTAAAGAAATTTATGGTCAGATGCCTTGATAACTGCCAGGGCCTTCCACTTTTACTACTTTTTCCTAAGATAGTAAATGTTTAGTTTATTTGGAATTCCCTCCTACAGCAAAATGAGGATTGTATATGTGCTATTCAGTGTGAACTGTGAAATCAATATTCAGTCTTAAATATTGGAAGGACATCATTGTAAACTAGTTATTGATGTGCTCAAGTCATTTACAACTGACAGAGAAGATAGATTATGACACTATTAATTTAACTGGCAGTGGGTATAGGAAGATAACCTGCCATGTAAGCCCACAGACAGTCATCTGTAAAGTTTTTTTATGCGTATTTTGTTTTGCAAGCTATACTGTTCTGACAGCTATGGATCACTTTTAATCTGTCAAATTCAAAGGTTGTCATCGGAAAGTTCAGCTGAAGGAGAATGTCTGTTTGGCTCATCTTATATGTAAGATGATTACAGTTTGTCACATTTACAAATTATCCTATTCTTGGAGAAATAAAGCTAAGCTGTTTAGCATGGTTATTGTGTAATTGTGAAGGCAGGCTGCAGTAAGGCATCTGAAATAGGAATATACAGTTGCACAGTGAGACTTGTTTGCTAATGGATGGCATGCAGCACCAGCAATAAAAGCAAAGATGTTTTGCCTTGCAATAACTCTTGATGCACATAAAAATATGTAAATAAAAATATAAAACTGCTGAATGTTCACTTTTTCCTTTGATATACAATACAGATATAAACTCTACAAAAGATAATGTAATTTCAAAAAGATTGCTGTGATGCTTCATATGGAAAAAGTAGATTTAAGTTTTTCAAAGTTTTAATATTCAATATCCTTGGTCTTGTGTATGCACATGAGCTGCTTCTGTTCTGTAGGATATTTCCTTATCTGAGGTGTTTTTAGGGTAATTTTTTTTAGTGGAGGTTGGGATTTTATGTCTTGTTAAGCTGGTGGCAGTAGAGGGTATTTTTGGTTTTGTTGTTGCTTCGTTGTTGATTACTGTTAAAGCCCTTTGCCTTTGGATTGTTCCCAATTTAGTGGTATTTTTAGCACTTGAATCTGTACTTCAGTTCTCATGGCTTCTGGAACTTGCCCCTTTTCCACAGACAGGTCTTACGGTTAAGGCTGCTGTAAATTGGAAAGCTTGTTTTCCCCTTAGATCCTCCTAGCATGCATATTTTAATGATCTGGGGTCTTGTGACCATCTGTGGAGGTGAAAAGTATCCATTCCTGCCTTGGAGCATTGGTCTCTGCTCTTCATAGAAATTACAAAACTGACTTGGCTGCTAGAAGTGTTGCAGCTCTGGGAGGCCAGGAGAAATTGAATCATTTTAATGACTCTGTATGCGGTAACCATTGGTTTAATAAAAGTTTCAATGACTCTACTGGGCTTTGAAAATGGCAGTGTGTATTATTCTTACTCATTTAGCTGGGCACCCACTGTATAATGACAATAAGCAAAATAGTAAATAAAAATGCTAATGCGACATAGCCATTAAGGAAAAAAATTGTCAGCAACAGAATAACAAAGTGTTGCTGTTAAATATAATATATACATTTAGGAAGAATTTTCTTAAGTTAACAGTGAATTTTGCCAAGTACAAGTAGTTCAGTGGTACTTTGTTCAGTCAAGTCTAGCCTCCTTGTTCAGGAGAATTTTCTGCTGACTTAAAACAGAAGTTCCGTCTGATTCTGGAGGGTTTCAAAAAAACGAGTTCAGGGGATAATGGAAGCCATCTTTACAATTTCTACAAATTATAGGTCTACCAAAAATAAATGATCCATACAATTAACATAGTATGAAAGCTACAAGAAATATTTATCCTTAGCTAAGTAAATAGACACCTTTAGACTGGGACTGCTATGTTCTGTGTTGGTTCTCTACACACTGGGGAGCTCCATTTGTTGCACCTTGATAATGTCCTCTACCTGGCTTCCAGTGAACTATTTTTTCCACTGAACCATGTGGGTGCTGAGGTCATCTTCCCTATTTTTGCATAAGGAAATGCATTTTTGAACCAGTGCGACAGATACAGATGGCCTGCGGTAGAGCTCAAACCCATTAGTTCTGACCTGTGCTGGCTTTAGGTGCCCACAGCACTAAAGCAGTGTCCTCCTCACCTACAAAAGACCAATAACCATTTAAACTCTATGTTACTCTAGTTAATATTCTTTCTCTGTTGTTCTCTTGCTCTTTATTCAGTCTTAGGAAAACTAGTTTGGGTAGATCTCCATATTTTCCTCAATTAAAACTTCCTGAATCCTCTAAGTCTTATCATTGCTTGGTAGCTATTGCTTGGGAGCAATTGCTTGGTGGACTTGGTAGATATTGCCTGGTGGACTTTTTTCTTCAGATAAAACTTAGAAATGTGTCCAGGCGTTGATGGAAGAAGATAGAACTAATTATTCCTATAGCAGTGCTCAGTCTAGAGGAAACCCCATAACAGAGTTACTGGGAGAAAAATGCTTATTCTTTGATTTTTAATGAAAGAGCTAATATTGTTCCTTGGTATGGATCCCTGTGGAGCTTTGTCCCTTCTGTTGATCTTAAAGGCAAAAGCACTTCACTTGCACAGTTTGGCAAGCTTAAGGAGAATGAGGAGACTGCACTAGAAAGTCACAATATCCTAAGCATCTCTCAGTTTTCTGCGGTGTTCATGCATGCTCAGCTTTTTTGTGCATGCTGGTTGTCACATTCCATAATATGCAAAGTTGTGCTCCTCTGGTTGTGCTGACTGAGGATCTAATACTTCATTCCCTTGGTCCTCTGATAAACCTACACTGAGCTTTTCAATTGCATCAATTGCTGGTTTCTTTCAAGGTTGTTGTCGGTCTCTAGGAAAAAAAAACTAGTCTAGACTTTTCTGCTGTGTACATGTGGTTTCTTTAGGCTGTGAAATTAACTGTAGGACAAATTTATCCTATGGATTTATGAAGTCTTATTTGTCTTTTGAGTTACTGCATCGCACCCTTTACTGGCCTCTATTCCTTTCATATTGCAAACAAACTGTTCTACAGCACCTGGTCCTGTGTCCAGATAGTGTTCTGTATGTGTTTGCTGCCCCTGAATTTACAAAATGAGTCTTTCAGACTAATGTGTTCCTGAGGTACAGCCAGTTCATGGTCAGCATTGTATCCATGGCTAATAATAAAATTAGTTTATTGTTCACTGAAGTTATTGTTAACTGGGGAGATAGTCCTGCCACTGAGAAATTGAAGTCAGTAGAGGAGCCTGAGACCTCTGACAGTACAGTACTACAACAGTAGTGAGTAGGAAAACCTACCACTGTAACTGAAGATCACCCATTTGCAGCTCGGGTATAGAAGTTTTTATATATTTCAAATACTTAGAGCTATTTCCAGTAGAAAAAAAAAAGACATGGGCTGCACAGGCCATATGGATCTGCTGACCTAATATAAGTGCTTACCATAAGGTTTAAACATGAAATGAAACAACAAATATGTACGTGTCAACATGCAGGTAACTTTTCTGTTTTTCTTTCTCTTGAAAAGTTGTATGCAGTGGCTCTTCATTCCTTCTCTAGGACAAATCTTTGTTTCTAAGCATTTCCTTAGTCTATATTCTTGTACAAGAAGCTAAAACTTATAATGTCTTTTCTGGAAAAAGTATAATTTTTTGCATTGTATCAAGTAAAATAGTTCTAGATATCATGTCCTCTTGTTGAAGGAAAGACCGGGGGTGAGGGAAAATACTGAAGTTCTCCTAATTTCTTTCTCCATTTATTTCTTCTGTCCTATTTGGCTGCAAACCTAGCTTTTACTTCTAGGCAAATGCTGCCATTCAGAGAGACCTCTCCATTCAGAGATGGAGAGTTGGGCAGAGAGGGACCTCAGGAGGTTCAACAAGAACAAGTGAAGGGTCGTGCAATTGCGGAGAAAAATCCCAGGTACAGATTAGGGGGGGTACCTGCTGGAAAGTAGCTCTGTAGAGAGGGATTTGGGAATCCTGGTTGGCAATAGGTTAACCATGAAGCAGCAATGTGCCCTCGTGGCCAAGAAGGCCAATGGGATCCTGGCTGCATTAGGAGGAGTGTTGCCAGCAGGTCGAGGGAGGGGATACTGCCCCTCTGCTCAGCTCTGGTGAGGCCGCACCTGGTCTGGTCTCCCCAGTACAAGAAGGACATTGAGCGTGGAGCTGCAAATATGATTAAGGGAGTGAAGCATTTGTCATATGAGGAAAGTCTAAGCAAGCTGGGCCTGTTTAGTCTAGAGAAAAGAATGCTGGGAGGAGATTTGATCAACATGCTCAAGTACCTGAAAGGTGATTGTAGGGAGGATGGGGCCAGGCTCTTTTCTGTGGTAGCTGGTGACAAGGACAAGGGATAATGGGTGTAAATTGAAACACCGGAAGTTTAATCTCCATATGAGGAAGAACTTTCCTGTGAGGGTGTCAGGACCCTGGAACAGGCTGCCCAGAGAGCTTGCAGAGTCTCCTTCTCTGGAGATGTTCAAAATCTGCCTGGATGCAACCCAATGCCATGTGCTGCAGGGGGTTTGGACTAGATGATCTGTAGAGATCCCTTCCAACCCTAACCATTCTGTGAAGTGGGGAAGGAAGCATCCCCTTCTGGAACTAATGTCAATGTATCTCCTTGAATTAATTGGCAAGTAAATGGTGCATTCTGTATGCTGCCTCCTCAGGAGACAGTTCTTCTATCAGCAGCTTTGTGATACTGTGCTCTGGAATTTAGCCCTATGATTAACCCCTTCTTTGTAAGAATTTAACAGCCTTTCTCAGCTCTGCATAATCTAAGAGAATGGCTGCAGTTTCCCTGAAAACAAGGCTTGTAAACTAGTATTGACTGAGTATTTTAGGAAGACTTTTTTTCAACAGTACACGTTGGCAAATATTTGGCAATCTTTTTATTGATAAAACAAATGGATAAGAATGGATAAGAAAAAAACTCCATATAATTTAGACTTTGGGCACCATGGAGCTGTGTTAAGGTAGTCATCTTTGCAAAACTCTTAAAATAATTTTGCAGTACTCATTAGAAATAATATAAAGTTAGTTCATTTGTTACTGAAAAATCTGTGTGAAACAATCCTACTATTAGGAACTGCTTTGCCTTGTTAGAAAAAGGAGAATGTAGTGATATTTCAGGTCAGAAATTTTTAAATTGCTTCAACCAAGCAATGTATCAAACTATTTACTAAACTGAAGAGTAAATATCTTTTTCTGAGGTCAGAAGTTTTTCATACTAGGTGAACATAGCCAGTTGCTTCACTAGCTAACAAAAAAAATTTACCTGTATACATGTGTGTTTTTTTTTTTTTTCAATTGAAAGATTCGCTAATAACTTTTTATTTCTGCTTCCTAATTTGATGGGTCATTTAAATTTAATTAAAAAAAAAAAGCTTTTATTGATGTATTTAACTGAAAAAATCCTACTTTTTTTTACTAGATTGTTTTCAAATGACACAGAATAATTCAAAATAAAGCATATTTA
>VWPW01017473.1:0-32093 GCA_013389825.1 Crypturellus undulatus | reverse complement strand
TCAGCGTCTCCCTGTTTCCCACAGGGTGACATGTAACATTTACATGACTTCAGCAAAGTGCTAATTTGGCTATGGAGAGTCATTATCAGAAATTTTGCAGGAGAAGTTACACATCAAAAAGATTTGTTTTACATAGTGAGCTTCTGTAGAAAAGGGTATACGTAAGGAAAGGAGACCCTTCCCTGTCTGCATGGCTGTTGCTCATGAGGGCTACGCTCCCAGAAGCTCAGGAAATGTGTTGTGAGTGTTTCCATCCCTATGGAATTAACATATGAGCAGTTTTCTCTTCCCTCATGCTAAAGTATAGGACCCCTGAAGTCTCTAACAGGAATTGTTCCTGGGAGGGGATCCATTACTGGGTAAGCACAGTTTGTTTATGTTCTTGTGGATAATTGAGCTTAGAGTTACTTTTTCTCTTGCTCCAGAATCTCTGGGTAAACAAATCAGTTCCATTTCTTTTATTTAAGCCAGTTATTTAATTCAAATTCAAATCTTTGACTCTTCAAATTAGACTGCATTTCCTCAGGGATGGATGAATGATCATTGAAGCTGGAATAGCCAATCTCTTCTAAATTATTAATTCTTGCACACAATACAAGGGGGGAGGGGAAGTTCTAAACAAGTAACTAAAGACCTTTCTTATTTCTCAGGCTCCATTCCTCTTTGCTTTTGCTTTCCAACCATACTCCAGAACTCTTGTATAGACAAATGAGTACATAATTTTCTTTTAAAGCCCAGTTTCTCAACATCTGAGGCGTGCCTCCTTCCTGTTTTGTTATAAGTTCAGAGGACGGCATACTATCTAAATCCATTCTATTTGCACTTTACTTCCCAGTATTTTTTTTTTCCTGAACTGCAACAATAAAATGTATATGCTGTTCACTGGCTTTCAGTCTTTGCTTCTGTTAAGTCTTTTTCATGCCTCTCCTTCCTCTTCTTCAATTAGAACTATATTTTTCAGGAATCTGTGCTCTCCCAAATTTAGGCAGTGATATCTGGTTAACCTATGAACAAAAGTGGTGAGGAATGTTTAACAACATGTTGTTTAAAATTGCTGTTTAAAATGTGAATTAATGCATTTCCTAGAGGATGACAATCAGACTGCTTCTCTGATTCCTAAGGATTAGAGAAACAACATAAGAGGTTTGTGTGGCACTTTATCTGGCCAATGTCCCTGTGATACATATAAGCCACTAAGCTACCTGAGCATAATGTGTTCACTGACTAGGAAGGAGGACTTCTGTCATGAAAACAAGCTACATCTCCCTCTCTGCTCAGTATTCAAATTCACACCCTCAGTATTTTTTGGGGGGAGGGGGAGCAGGGTCAGGCTGCTCCCCAAGGCTTGCCTCTGAAACATACCACATGTTTACAATCAGCACTCCAATAAAATAAACGTGCTGAAAAATGTTTCTTCTCCTGCTTCTGTCTGCAGGCAGGTTACACAGGGTTGACCTTAAGTGAACTGCAAAACAGCTGTGTGGGTCCTTGCAGCCAGGTGTAGAGATTTCCTGTCACTCACTTGGAGGACAGGCCAGAAGTTGCATGTTCTCAGTATGAGCAAAAATGCTTTTGCTCAGTATGAGCAAAAAAGGCAATGCAGAAGAGCAGGGAAAGCTTTGGAGAATGGAGAACTACTCTGCCAATGCTGCAGAAGATGAAAGAAATGTTGGGAGGCACTCAGACCTGTGGCACACAATTATTTCTCTACTATAACTAGAACTTCAGAGAGGCCTGGGATTGCTAATATGAGGCTATCCATTGAGTATATTCATAGAGACAAAAAGTGCTTTTGAGAAAGCTAATTCAAGGGGAATGTGCAAAACAGCCCTATTTAAGCTTAGAGACTGGAGGAAGCCTTTATCAGCTCTTGCATCCAGACCTTTACCCAATGTAGACTATGCTGATGTCAACTGTCTATGATATTTTACATCTGTTGAGACAAGAGTTCTTTAAGCATTTGCTGTGAGTGGGTGTAACAGGGGTTATATTTGTTACCTGTGATTTCAGACTGTGTGGCCCTCACTGAATGTAGTTATTTACAAGTAGAAAAGGGAGTCCTTCATTACTTAAGAAAAACTCTAACATCCAGTGTTTCATGTCTGTTAGGAGTATCCAGAATTAGAGTCCCTGAACAAAGGGCAAGTGTGAGAGGGAAAAAAAAAAAAAAGGACCATTTCATCATTTAAAATAAGTGTTTTCACACTTCATTGCAGCATAAACTCAGATTAAGGAGCTATTTTCATTTGTAGTATCTATTTTGGAATTCTGATATTCTCTCATAAAAATAAATCTCTTGTCTTAATATTTATGGCCTGGGTTCTGGCCCCTGTTCTGTTGACACAAAGCACTTGAAAAAAACAGCTTAATAAGTTATCTGGAGACTCCTCAAACGTAGAATTGCTGATAACACAGCACCAAGGGCATTCTGCGCAGCAGTGCAATATTTCAGCTGTGAACTCTCTCTTCAACCAGACTGAAAAAGTACTCTAAATTCTTAAAGAAAATGAACTGCATAAGGTATATGAATGTAAAATATTGCTGCCTTCTTACATGCAATGTGATACTACTAGTAGCTATTCCTCCATGGATCTCAGAAGTATACTACATGTATTAGGAATTAGTCTCTGATACACCAAAAAAGCTAAGTTATATCTAAGTTAACTGTAGAGCCTCAGTTGCTGTAGTATCTGAACTCCTAAAATCTATTTGGTATTTATTCTGACATATCTAGCCTATGGTAGCAGAGTTATAATAGACCCTTTAATGGCAAATGAACTGAGGTACAGTGAAATTAAGTGACCTTCTGTCACACAGGGCAGATGATAGCTAATCATAGGTGTTGCAAACCCCGTGATAGTTTCCAGTCCTTTTTTTTTTTTTTTTTCCCTCCCCTGTGGGGGTTAAAAAAACTATCACTTCCCATGGATAACTGGACTATCAAGAGAATAAATGTTCTGGGACATCTAAAGTCATGCAGTTTCCTTGCACTTTTACTATGAAACTAAAAAGTTTAGAAATAGCAAATGTTCTTTAACAGAGAAAGTTCATTCTCAATGGAAATGATCATTGGAAATTTCTAGTTGTCTTTACATTAATCAGTTATAACATTCACTAAAAGTATCTTTCATAATCAAAAAAGTCCCAAACATTTTTGCAGGTCTTTTCTACAGAGCTTAAAATGATTCAAAACAAATAGAAATACTTTCCATGGACTCATATTAAAATAAAGATGTTTTACAAAATGCTTAGTTCTAAACAAAACAAGACACAAATATTGGCTTGCAGAATGCATCTTAAATACCCAAATCTGTACTTGTGGAGCTGCTTATCAAGATGTAAAAGAATCCAAAGTAAATGAGTGAGTCAAGGAGTCACTGCAGTATTAAAAGCTTGCCTCAATTACAAGTCATTTCTTGATACAAATAGCTTTTACCAAACATTAATAGTGCTGAGAAGGGATATTTTTCATTAATAAGTACATGAAGATCTTATTTAGAGTCAAAGTACATGGCCTTGTTTGCAAGGATGAGGACATTATAGATTATAGGAGTCAGTATTTCTTGAAACCATTTCATTTGAATGAGTCATGGGTATATCTGGAATTGTTCTTTATTGATAGTTAAGTATTGGTAGAGGCCTACTGTAGCACACTCACTGGACCACTGTTTAAGGGTCCACACTGGGTTCTGACATGTTTTTGGAGACAGCAACTCAGCCTTGTTGGCACAGATTCTTTGTTATCTACCTGTGTGCTGATGCAGGACCTCACAGGTCAGCTACCCTAAACTTCTCAGGTTACCACTGTCTTTTTCAGATTTATCAGTAGTTTCCATGCACTCCTTTGGTATCACCTTTATGGATGATCCTCATGTTTTCATGCAAGAAAACCAAGGTGCAGTGAAGGTAATGAACTTATACAAGATCCCAAAGGGGGTCGGGGTCTTTGCTATGGAGCAGGCCTTCTAACTGTAATCCTTTTTCCTCATTCATAAATTAGTAAGAAAACAATGTGCCAGAGACATGCAAAATGCATTACCTCTTGCGGTAAGCTTTATCAGACTAACTGGTAAAATTAGGAAAGGTGGACAAGTTTCAGGCATGTGCACTCTTTTCCTGCATGGAGACAATGAGCACATATGATCTCATCTTAGAATAAATTTATTACTAAAATGATAATCCCCTGGCTAACAGCAAGGTTCCTGAGTTAGAATTCTCTTAATGAAGGGCAATATCAGCAAAAGAAAAAGCAAGTAGTAAAACCTGATTAACAGGAAACTCAAAAATAAGAGGAAGGCTAAGTTCAGAAAAGCTCTTCAGACAATTGCTTTTGTAATAACTGACTTTTGCCATTGACTCCCCCAGGATTCAGCAGTGTTGATCTCTCTCTACCCTAACGATGTAACAGTAAGTTTTTACTGCTGTGGGGATGGAAAGAGCAGTAGAACAGTAATGTTCACACCTGTGAGGGTCCCTTCAAACGCTCCCTCCAAAAAATTGGTCCCGCAAGGTTCCAATGTAACATCGCTCGCCAAGACAATCAACCATTTGTTACACATACCATTTATTGTTCGGAACAAAATAGACAAACAGTTCGTGCCTTGGTGGACACAGGAGCAGAGATCACAGTAGTGCATGGGAACCCAGAAAAGCGCACAGGTGAAGTAATCCCTGTTCGGGGTTTGGGTGACCAGCCTGTCAAGGGAAAACTTGTGACCGACTGCCGTCAAGCCATACACCGGACTCTTGAAGCTGCTGGGGTGCTGCAACCAGGGAAGGTCCAGATGATCCAGTTGATCAGAGTGCTCAACAATAGAGGGTTGACCAAAGAGTCGACGCCACTTACCCTGATGAGAGGGATACTCCATGTGGATCGTGGGGTAGCCACCTCGACTGTAGCATATGAATCTGGAGTGAACTCTAGTCTCTTCCCTGCTAGGGAAGCGTTGATATTAAACCATAGAGGAATACTTCAATGGGATCCCGGGGGAGGATTTCTCGAAAATTAAGGCCCCCTTTGCCCATCCTTCTTCCTGCCTCCCCCCCATCCATTTCCCCTCCCGCTTCCTCCGCAAGGTGAACCAGATGTTCTGCGGGAGGAGGATTGAGAGTAGTACTTGTACTTGTATCCTTGCAGAAAGACTAGGGACATAACTTCAGTATAGAATACAAGAATGAAGCGGCAGCCAAGTTCCAGTATGAAGGGCACGGAAGGACCGGGGACCCCATGTAGAGATCATTAGGTGTGCTGCAAGCACTGAGAATTGAACAAAATAATGTGTTCCTTGCTCTTAGTTGCATCCAGGCCCAGACATGGGTGCAGAGTGTCGTTGCAGGTTTATTTGGAGACAGAGACAACGGAGTCCTCCCCATCGAGATCTGAAAAAATCATGTGGGAGGCAGCCACGGAGGAAGAACAACAGCTTCAAGTGTGGTGGAGACCTGCGACCTTCACTCACGACCAGGTCCTCAGTGCAGTCATCGCCTATGTACTGACCGTGGTGGATGTCACCATTGAGAAGGTCGATCTGTGCTCTACCTGTCCTGGTGACACTTCTCCCACATTTCATGCAATAGCGTTTTAAACCAAGGCTCTCTGGGATAACCAAGAATTCCAATCATGGCAAATTTAGCATAACATTATTGCTTTGCAAATGTTCAAGTGGCTGACAAAAGCAATCAATATAACAGAGTAGATGCCTTCTTGCATTAAGGTAAAGATAACTAACATATCAAGAAAATATCAGCAGTCTATAGGGAAACATTAAATCTTTGTTCTCCCATGCAAATCTCAGGCACACAGTAAAAGGAATACATACTGCAATTAATGATTTACATATTTATAACCCTATCCTCTTGACCTTTGTTAGCCAAAACACCTGAGTAAACAAATCTGTATGGTCAAGTTTCTTGTAACACATGGGAATGTGATGTATGCTTAAATAAAAAAATATGGGCAGGGATGTAATTATTTTGTTTTTTAAGGTAACATAAAGGAGAAAAATAGTAAGATAGAATTTAACAATAAAATAGCAAGTGCTAAATGGTACATCCAGAATATAAAAAGCTATTTTGCTTGTGCAGTTGTCCACTTCAGTTTTGCAATGCTAAGAAGTTGTTTGTTCATTCTCATTCATGCAGCTACCTCTTATTTTCCTCATTTTACTTCCCAGTAAAGAGCTGACTGGGTATAAAAGTTTGATCAGTATTTTTGAGGATTATAACTAAATCACTGCACTGATTGCAAATTAATGGTCATTAAAAAATCATATTACCTTTGCAGGAATTCTTTGGACAAAAGAAAAATAGTATTTTGACTATTTCTAATTCTTAGGATAGCAAGCATATCCTAAAGGACTGTTAAAAAAATATAAGCACACTTTTTGATGACTATCTCTTTTGGCTTTATCCATCCACTGAAATGAATGAAATCTGAAAGCCAGAGTTATTCTACTGGTGAACTCCTAGCCTCCATGAATAAGGGCCTACCTATAAGCTCTAGAAGATGCCATATCAAAGTTTTTAACCAAGTAAGCCAACCTAAGCTTCTGTATTTGAGTCAATATGCTCGATTATGCACAGCCTACTGACCAGAGTTTAAAATAAAATGTTTAATCAAATAAATGCATGCTTTGTGTGCTAGAGCACAATGTTTGCTTGGAAACGAATTGAAAAAAAATGACTGTTGATCCAATCACCAACAATTTGGTTGCTTTTGCATGTATGTATTAGGAAGTGCTGGGAGGCAATGCCTCTCTTACAATATTGCATTCATATGATATGCAGAGGAAGTCTGCAAAATTAATTGCTAGAGAGGTTTTGAATGGATAAGGAAAACTGATTGCTATTTGTGGGAACTGAGAATTGGTGAGACGACCTTCAGTTGGTCTGAGAGACGAAACTTTCTCAGGCTACCACGTCCTTGAAACCATCTGGAGAGATACGGACTGCAGCAAATAAACAACTTAAAGGACGTGAAGATGTGGAAGTCGTTAATGAAGAAGAACTGAGTGGAACAGCGAATCAGGAATCACCATGCAGCCACGATGAGGATGAAGAGTATATAAGATGGACTCAGGGGGGAGGGAGGCGCGCACGTATGTGCACGCACAAGCGTGGGGTCTGAAGTGCTGTGCCTACTTGATCAATAAAAGCTTACATATAGCATGCATCCTGGGCCGTCCCGACTTCGTTGCAGAGCTGCAGAGTCTAAGATATAAAATTCTTGACCTGGGAGCTTGTTCAATAATTACTGGAAGAAAAGAGGATATTTCCCCATGAGTTCCCAAGAGCCCTGTATCTTTTGTTACCATTTCCACTTTGCAAAGCAAGTACAAACCTGTTCCACTTTGCATTCCCTTTGCAAAGGTGTGAAGGACTTGGCGATTACAACTGTACAATGTATACCATTATGCAAGTGCATGTTTCATATTTTAATCAGTGTGACAAATAACTAATTGCATAAATACACAATTGAAAAACATACCCATATGGAAAAAATATATAGGATACCTTTATTTTCATGACTTCCCTAATCTCGGACTGACCTCTTATTCAGTGACATAAGTTTTGCCTGCAATGATACTCTATCCAGTTAACTGTTTCACATTTTTAACTCTTTAAGAACTTTGTTGAGTTGTAAAAGTTTGTAAAATCCTTCTGTAGAAATAATTGAGGACAGAATTTGATGCCCCAAGCTGTGTGACCTGTAGGCAGGATGCATTAGAGAGACCAGGCAGTTGCATTAGAGAGATTATATATTGATTCATGGTAAACCTCCAAACTCAAATATGTGATCTTTTTGGACTTCAAATGAACTCACAGTGAAATAATTAGTTATTTCTAGAGAGCAACAGTTAATGTGCTTTTTTCCGACTTTTATTTTTCTTTATGTTCCTGAATAGATATGTCAGGGCTGAGGAGAGTTTCTTCTACTCTGTGTAACATTGATGAAATAAAAAAGTCCTGTTGAAGACAGCCATGCTGGATTCCTCTTCTGCTTAATTTATTGCTAATATTCTGAATAAATGTAGACAAGGAAATGGAAATCCTTGATTTGATACATGCAGAAAGCTAAGGATAACCATCAGCAAGTGATAATATACAGAGAAATTATATATAGGTTTTAAAAAAGGAAAGAATATATTGACAGGAAAAAAAATCCAATTATTTTGTAAAGTTTCTCTCTCATGTTTGTAAATGTACTCTGATGAAAAGTATTATTCATAGCCTCAGTTTTATTTTTAACATTTTTCCATGCCCAAAGTTGCTACAGGAATGCAAATAGATGGCATGCTCAGTATTCTAGGAAGGAATTAGAGTATTTTTAATCTCATGTTATACATCTTTTTGCAACATCTAGAATATTAAAAATGTACAAATGTAATACAGATGTAAAGAGCATATTGTGTATCAGTAAATGAAAGAAGCTGCCTATTCTCTTCATCACCAGAATTACCCATATCAGCATCCAGACTTTCAGGCTGTGATTATGCTTTCTATTATTTTTGCAAATAAGTCCCTACAATCTAAATAGCAAAGTCTTCACTAAATTGTAACAACAACATAGCGACATAAGGCAGGAATAGGTACAGGGCTGAATTTCCTCTTGAGTTCTCTTCTTCCTCTTATTGTGCCTCATGTGGCAGAACTTTTCTCTTGTTCAACAGAAGCAGACAGGCTTTTGTTCAGTTTGAACACCAGGCTTCCAGCCCAGTTTTGAGCAATCTGCACTGAGAAAGCTCTGTGCTTCTGTGGTCTACTTCTTTTTAGTGACTTCTTGTGTGAGTCAGTTTATAAGAGAGCCACTTTCTGAAATAACATATTCCCCAGCTGAGAATCTAGATTAGCAGGCTCATACCAGCATAGTCTCTGAGACTTCCATCAGATTAGGCTTTAAATTTAGATGCACAGTAGATATTCTTAGGCTGGGCACATACATGTGTATTTCTTGATGTGCACTAGTTTTATAACAAATCAGAGGCATTTTTTTCTTGTACTGCTTTCCTACTCATCCTTATTCTCTTTTTGCACAAGAGTGAAAAAAATGGTGTGCATATATAAACTTGCTGCAGAAGTCCTTTTCATCATATTTTACCTTGTCTCTTTTCCTTCTCAAAAAGGAAAACATATGATCCTATGGTTTATCTTCTGTTGCAACCATGATTTGATCATATGAAATCCAAGATTGCTCTGTTCTTTAAACTAGTCAGTATGCTGCCCATCATTTTGTAGACATGCAAGAGTCTAAATAATTTGGTGGGTTTCTCTGCTGCTTTTCCACTTCCCGTCCTTTTCTCTTCCAGAAGACTGTGTCTTTGTGCATGTTACAAACTGAGACATTTATTAGGATTAAGTTTTCCTGACATGCTTACATCACTCTAACTTGTTTGTGAAGCATTTGGTGTAACTATTGAAGTGCATTCTCCTATTTTCTTAGTGACAGTAGTAGACAATCCCTCCCATCTATTACTTAGAAGTTGTCATCACCTAGCACCCATTTCTGAGTATTTTTAACTAGTCCTCACCTGCTATATACTTTTGTTACGTGCTTTGGTGAATTGTATGAATATTGTATAAGTGTATCTTTTACTATAATATACACTTTATAGACCTTTCACTTCATCTGCAGTTAAAAAGAGAATGAAAATTGCTAAGAGGTCTTGTGTTTCTTCTTCTAATTGTATGACAAGTCCCAAAATGCAAATTAATGTGTTTATATCCTATTCTGCAGAATGGCCAAGCATTTTACAGCTATGAACTCCAGGGTGGTGACTCTTATTCTTAGTATCAGTTCCACCTAATCTGCTTGCTTTTCCTCTTAATCTTGTTTTTTTCTCAATTATTATTCCACTTGAAGGTACATGTTCTGTTCTCTCCTCTTTCAACTGATACATGTATTTTTTTCAGCTCTATTTAATGGCTAATTTTTGTCTAGGCCTTGTCCAGGGGAAAAAAAAAAAAAAAAAAAAAACAGAAGAAAGCAAAACAAAATGCAAAGCACTTAGAATGGCATTGTGGAAAGCATACCTGAGCTTTAGATACTTTACATGACATCTGACTAACGCATCCTTTGTTATTCCTATTTACTTCAGTGCAGCCAAGCTTTTGCTCTCTGTCTTCCTCTAGGTTTGTTCACACTCTCCACTCCTCTCTCCCCTTCACACAATTAAAGTCCAAACACAACTAGAGTGGGAGCTTGACCCTGCCTTTTTCACATCCCAAGCCTTCCAATCCCGAAGAAATTGAATTAGTGGGAACAGTCTCCACCACCTTATCCTAGCACTACATACTGTGGAAAAGGTACCTATCCTCTGGAGAGGACTGAGGGACTGAGTTGTGAATGTGATTCAGAGGCAAATTATTTTTAATTACATAGAGCAAGCCACGTTTGTTCTGGATGTTAGTGTACTCTCTTGTCCACATTTCTTATTGAATAGCTTTTGTAGCTCTCTGCTCAGAATGCTGATGTTTGTGAATCTTGCTCTTGGACATTCGTATATGCTCTACAGGGAGTCCGGGTACCTAAAGTGGCATTTGGATTTCACTAGTAACTGAAAGCCTGTCCAGTGTGTAATTCACAGGCATTAGGCACTGGCATTGTAGATTTCTTAGCTCTATCCCTATAGATGTAATTTCTGAAATCTACGCCTACATTGTGTATCATCAAGACTGTCAGTGTTTTTTAAGTTTGCAACATCCATTTATCACTCAATTAGAAGAGTCAATTTGAGGCCGAGGAAAACTTAAGCACAGGATACACTTTCACTTTCAGAAAAAAAAAAAAAAAAAGCATAGGAAATTTGTTTTTAAACAACCGCGCCCTCTTGTGTATTAAAAAAACAATGCAAAGCAGCTAAAAAAAAAAAAAAAGGCATGGTGCCTGCATAGGTCTGAATATGTGAACATGCAAATTTAGCAGAACTTGGAAAGAAATTAGTGTATTGAACCCTGCAATTTGATTAATGGAGACAACACAAGACTGAGCTAACGGTGGCTTGCTGAGTTCACAACTTAGCACTTCTCTGGGCATAACTGGACATTTGTAGTGACAGGGTGGAAGAATATTTATGTAATGTAAAAATGTTTTGCAACATTTCCAAGCATGTGTATTTGACTTATTTGTCTTTAAAGGAAAAGAACATGGAAAATGCCATTTTTAAACAAAACATTCTAGCTAATTTGATTTTTTTACTTACAAATATATTTTAAAAAATAAATGTTGAAAATCAAAACATTATGTTTTCATGAGTATAGATTCACAAACTCTTGTTGTCAATAACAAAGACTTGTGATTCTGCAAAAGTGCATGTAATATGTTTGAGCAGGTAACAGATCACAGTTTTTCCAATAATCTCTTTGCTTCTGATTCCTTAATGGCGTAGTCCTTGCACTGCCAGAATTCTGTACCTCTTCCTCTGTGAGATTGTACATGGGGAAATACAGTAAATTATTATTTTTGCATTTAACTATTTTTTTTTAATCAAAAACATTTATTTAAATTTGGTTTCATTTCCTTGGAGTATTTTTAAAATTATTATTATTTAACTATTAGAATCACAGACAGTAGTGCACTGACTTTTTAGACATAAACTCATTTCTTGTTCACTGCACTTTTGAAAATATGAAAACAGACATTAAAAATGCACTGAACCTTAAAAGAAAGGATAAATTCAAGTGGTTTTAAGGTTTGGTGATTTTTTTTCTATTTTTTTCCTCCATAGCATGACTTACTTCTCTTACTTGAGAAGAGAAGGCTGAGAGGGGATCTGATCTGTGTCTATAAGTGCCTCAAGGGAGGCAGTGAGGAGGATGGGGCTGGCCTCTTTTCACTGGTGGTCACTGACAGAACCAGAGCAAATGGCCACAAACTGAGGCATAAAAAGTTCCACGGGAACTTAAGGAAGAACTTCTTGACAGTGAGGGTGACAGAGCACTGGAACAGGCTGCCCAGAGAGGTTGTGGAGTCTCCTTCTCTGGAGATCTTCAAGACCCGCTTGGATGCAGTCCTGTGCCACATGCTCTAGGTGGCCCTGCGTGTGCAGGAGGGTTGGACTAGATGACCTCGAGAGTTCCCTTCCAACCTTAGGCATGCTATGATTCTATGAAATCACATAGATCTGAAACTGTGTGAATAGTAAATATACTTGACTGTCCTTTGAGTGTTTTGCAGGTGCCAAACTTGTTCAAGGTCAGGTCTTTGAGTGTGAAGGACAGTGAAAATGAAGATGACTTTGTATTATCACCTGACTGTTTATTTCAGTCATTTTTATTTAACAAAAATGATCAATGTACTGACAAGTAAATAAGAATTGAAATTAGTTGGCTATCACTATGCTACTACCAATTGGATGGTTTAGTGAGGTCCTCGGATCGGCCCCGGTGGGGTTGGTCATGGCTCTGCTGGAGCATCGAGAATACGGTCGAACTTGACTAGCTAGCGGAAGTAAAAGTTGTAACAAGGTTTCTGAAGGTGAACCTGCAGAAGGATCATTATTATTATTATTTTTTAAGCACCAAGGAAGGCCAAGGCCCATTTGGAATTAGAGTTAGTGAGAGATGTCAGGGACAAAAGGAAGGGTTTCTATAAATACATCAGCAGCAAGAGGAAAGATTTTGGAAAATGTTAGTTCGCTGCTGAATTTGGTGGGGACTTTGGTGACGTAGGTTGCAGAGAAGGCAGAGTTACTAAATGCTGCCTTGGCTTCTTTCTTTACTGCTAAGGCTAGTCCCCATGAATTACAGAGCCCGGAGACAAGAGACAACCTGTAGAGAGGAAGACTTTCTAATGGTCGAGGAGGATTGGGTTAGAGATTATTTAGGCAAACTGGACACCCATAAATCTATGGGCCCAGATGGGATGCACCCAAGAGTGCTGAGGGAACTGGCAGGGGTCATTGCTCAGGCCCTCTCCATCATCTTCGAGAGATCATGGAGAGCCGGAGGAGGTGCCGGAGGACTGGAAAAAAAGCCAACATCACTCTAGTCTTCAAAAAGGGCAAGAGGGAGGAGCTGGGAAACTACAGACCGGTCAGCCTCACCTCTGTCCCTGGAAAGGTGATGGAGCAGCTCATCCTAGAGACCATCTCTAGGCATGTCAAGGAAAAGAAGGTGATCAGGAGTAGTCAGCATGGATTCACCAAGGGGAAGTCATGTTCAACCAACCTGATAGCCTTCTACAATGAGGTGACCATCTGGATGGACGATGGGAGAGCTGTGGATGTTGTCTACCTCGACTTCAGCAAGGCTTTCAACACAGTCTCCCATAACATCCTCATAGGGAAGCTCAGGAAGTATAGACTGGGCAAGTGGGCAGTGAGGTGGATTGAGGACTGGCTGGATGGCAGAGCCCAGAGGGTGGTGATAAATGGGACTGAGTCTAGTTGGAGGCCTGTGGCCAGTGTTGTGTCCCACAAGGGTCAGTGCTGAGTTCAGTGCTCTTCAACTTGTTAATCAATGACTTGGACAAGGGCACAGAGTGCACCCTCAGCAAGTTTGCGGATGATACCAAACTGGGTGGAGTGCCTGACACTCCAGAAAGCTGTCTTTATTTTGAGTGTGACAGAACCCTGGAACAGGCTGCCCAGAGAGGCTGTCGAGTCTCCTTCTCTGGAGATCTTCAAAGCCCGCCTGGATGCCACCCTGTGCCCCGTGCTCTAGGTGTCCTTGCTGGAGCAGGGGGTTGGACTAGGTGATCTCTAGAGGTCCCTTCCAACCTCAACCATTCTGTGATTCTGTGATCAGTTATATGTTGATGTCAAGTCAATCAAAGCCCCATTTAAATATTTTTAAAGCTGAGGTACTTAAAATGGTGAACCTATACAATGTTAGGATGAGTGAGCAGAGCAGCAAGATATGGTACTTTTTAGTAAGGCACACAAATGTATGTGGAATGTACTTTAACTGAGAGTTAAGTGATGATTGTGAAGTGGGTTTTTAACTGTAATATGCAACTAGATTTCTAGAAAGGTGTGATGTTCAGACAGACTGAGGAATCCTATTAAAACATCTATCAAAATCTTCAGGAGGGAGGATTGTACATTGAAGGACTGTAAAAGTGAAAACATTTTTTTTCTGTTTTACTACTCAAACAAAAGGAAACGTTTTTTCAGTGAAAAGACCTATTTTTTATCTGCCTGTAATTATATCCATAACGGCAGTCTCTAATAATGGTAAAAGCCTGTCTCTACTAACCACCTCAGGAGAAAAGATTTGAAATGTGCTTCAGCTACTATGCAGAGAAAAAATACAAACACCTGATTCTCCTCTACTTTGCATTTTTCTTCAGTCTTTTCACTCCAGCTTTCATGTGTGTTCATGAACAAAGAAGCTGTTTGTACCACCATGGTTCGGTTCATTAGCATTCCTGGAGAAAGTATGTTTTAATTAATGCCTGTAAATGCTTACTGCTTGACAGTATTAGTCACAGAAAGAAATTGACACTACACATTTAAAAATTGCAGTCAAACTGATGAATGAATCCCTTTCTTTTCCTCTAGTCTTTGAGAACTATATTCTAACTTTCCACATGAAGAAAAAAAAAATCTAGCTATGCATATATGCTTGGTGTATGTTGGACTTCAAATTCTTCCTGCAAATATTCTGTCATAAGAGAGAAAAACATTCTGTCAAGGAAGAACTATGCTGAATAACACATGAAAATCAGTATGATTATAATTAGGTAGACTGTTTAGTAGGAAACAAAAACTGTCTCTAAAAGATATTTATTGATCTTCTAATTGACATTTTAATACTCTTTGCACAGTAAGTTAAATCATGATAGTGATAGGTAAAATTTTATTATTCCACAAACAGAATGGTTATATGTAGAGATAGAACAATGGATATCAGGAAGAATTTGATAACAGTAACAATAACATCAGTAATCTGGAGAAGAGTGTTCTTTCTGATTCTTTTTTATTGTAAGTCGTATCAGTGATTAACTGGCTAACTCAAGGAAAATGATAATGAAATCAGCAAGTACAAAGGCATATAAAATGGGGAAAGGTTAGATCTTTGGTGTTGCAAATGAATACATTGATCTATCTATCATTTAGCAATTTTGAGATCACTGTGACGGGAGCATTTAGGAGAATGACTGAGCAGAAAAAAAGGAGCCTGTGTCTTTACAAATAAGGGAGTTACTCCACATTCTTCCGCAAGCGGGACTAGGGAGCACAGGTAGGGAGGTCGTGCTGTACATATGAGATTGGGTGCAGCTGACCTCGGGGAATACGGGAGAGGGGCAGAGTTCCTTATCAACAAATGACTGACCAAGGAGGGGGAACATATCAAGAAGCAACATATCTTAGGTGGGCCAAGAAGTCTGTAACTTCTGAGTACCTTAGCCAATGGGGAAAAAAAGGGTCTACTTCAGTCGGGAAATTAGGATAAAAGGGGGCTGCGCCCTCCAGTAATTCGAGAGACCCCACAGGGGTATGCCCCGCTAGACTCTCCCTTTAATAGAATAAAGTTGTAGGACTCCTCTGTCTCCTTTATGGACATTCAGTTCTTGACAGTGAGATTTTCCGCACACTGACAAACAGAGCCAATCTCAAACTTTAAAACCACTCCTTACTGGATGGATATTCGTAAACAACACACACTTCTAGTGGTTCATTTGTTATCATTATCATTCATTATCACCATATATCCAAAACAATTAGTTAATTTAAAAAACTTATCCTAAATAAACTGTGAATAATAAACTCCAATACAGTGGAGCTGATGGCTGATGGTCATTGGTGGCCCTGTCACCACTGTCAAGGTGATCAGGTTAAGAGCTCCTTGCAAGGAAAGACAGAACCAAAGTAGGTTGTCTTCTTTCTTCAATATTTCTTCACTCATTCAGCACTCATTGAGCTTGGGAGTCACCAAGCTAGAGGATTGCTGAGTATATATATTTTTTATATATTTCACTTGTGATACCCCCTGTATCATTAGGCACTTAATCTAGATTAGCCCTATTTTTTTCCTCTCTCTCTCCTGGAAAAAAAAAAAAAAGAGGTAAGCTCCATTCCATTTCAGGTTCATTCCCTCACTTGGGAGACTGGAGAGCAGTTTTCCTGTTTCCCAGCTTTGCCTCATTTACCACAGGAATTGAAAACATGTATACTAATGGGGGGGCTGCTTTGATTTCTTCTTCTGAAGCTGTTTTACTTTGTAAAAATAAGTACTTAGTGGAATAAATTGAGTAATAAATAATTTATTGCAATAAATTAAGGAATAAATATGGAGTGGAACTCAACACTGATATTCCTGTGGCCAGTGTGAGTGTTTTAGTCAGGATAATTTAATTTTGATCTTGCATTTTCTCTCTGTGGAGAAGTGTTTAATGACACACAAGTGGAACAACTCCCAACTCTGAAGCTCACCCCTGTATATCCAATAGCTGGGAAAGTATTTAAGACACTTTACATTTGCATTTGGAGACTAGAGGTCACAACTGCAATTCTAAACCATGAATCCAAAAACAAACCTCCTACTTTCCATAAAACATAGTTTAACCCCCGGATAATCACGTTGACATAGAGCAAAAAATCTTGATATGGTGAGCAATCCCGACTGTGCCCTATAAGAAAATTTTCCACAGAACCCCACCCCTTCCACACGAGGCACCACATCTGCACAATCATGGGCTCTCACCTGGAAGCGCTTCTGGGCGGGCAGCGCGTGGTGCTCTAGGTGCTTCCGTCTGCGTGGCTTACGCAGAGACTGCCACCTCTCTGCTCTTCCTCCCTCCAGTCCTCTGTCTGGTATTACCTCTGCTTCTCTCTCCGTCGCGTTTCCCTCTGCCGTGATCCAGCTTCCTTCAGACTCTGACGGGGGGCTACCTCCCCCAGCTTGGCCCTACTTCCACGCTTGCCTGCCTGCACCGGAGATGCCACTTGAGACTCGTGGGGCCCTGGAACCCTGGGGATGGCTGCTGCTGCCGCCGCTGTCACTGTGACTGCTACTGCTGCTGGCGGCCTGCGCCGCCTGCACCTCCGAGATCACCTTCGAGATGCCCGACAATACTAAGCAGTGCTTCTATGAGGAGATCACCCAGGGCACCAAATGTACCCTCGAGTTCCAGGTATCGCCTCTGCCATGGAGGCCTCTTGCGCTCCCCTGAGCATATATGTATTTATCTATATATATATATATATATATAAGTACCAAATATTTTTGAAAAGACACACACTTAATCCAGAGCTTAGTCAGGTGTGTAAAGCCAGCTGCACAAGCTAGTGTTTGCCTCAATCCTGGTGACTGATAATAGCATCCTATTCCTACAATAAGGAATATACTTAAAAATGCCCCTAGCAAATAAGGGTAGTGAGGATGATTTCATTGTGATCTGTGAAGCATTTGCATACTGAGCACTATGTGTCATGAGGAGCTAACACTTCTCAGCTCAGAATGGGGTTTGAGTGGGGCCATGCAGCAAGCAGTGAGAAAGCGATTGGATAGGTGGTTAATTGTCAGTGTCCCATGCTCAGGACAGGACTCAGCTCCTTTGGTTGCTCCTCAGGATAGCTGTCTTACAGGAAATAAAATATGCAAACAGCTACAATATACTTGAAAACCATGGCTAATATGCATGTTAAGTAAGGTTGCCCGGCTACTCTCGATTCTCCTAGACTCTAATGCTGCGGCTATAGTGATAGCGGTGTGCAGCTTTCTGATGTTCAAAAAGCAAACAATAGCTCAGACCATTAAACCAAGTCTGGACTTTATCAGCAAGGAGTGGAGGCTTCAAGTCTGTCACTTCAGTCCTGGACAGCAAGTAATGCAGTAGCAGCACTAGAGAGAAGTCATCCTTGGCAATGGAAATCATGTTTATCTTTGCAGAGTCTTGAGGAGCTGTGTGCTTTAATGGAATGACTTTTCTTTTTCAAGAGCCATATTTCTTTCTTTCCTAGCTCCTGTCCCACCTTTAGTGTTTTCAGGACTAATTTAATTCCCACCAATATCAGCCCTTGTATTCTGTCCTACATGTTTCAGTTCTGCGTTTTTTCTACTCACTTGTTTTTCAGATTCCAGGTTTCTTGTCCCTGCCTGTTCCTTCTTGGTGTTTCATAAACTCTCTTCTGTGCAGTACTTTTCCCCACCTCTTTTGAACAGGCTATCGTTGGAGATGGCAAGACAGAAGCCTATTATTCTCACTTTCCTTGGTGGTTTTAACTCAGAACAAAACATTAGGAATTTTGTTAAAAAGAAAGTCTATTTTTTACTACTAGTTGTAGGCTGAAGTTCAGTGTCCTTAGGTGTTATATCAGAAAGAAGAACAGAGAAGAGGTTTGAGCAAGCTCAGTGGGAAGGAATACTAGGGGAACTCCTAAGCAAGTCTTTTCAATGTGTATGTAAACTGACCCTTTCAAAGTCTGTGATATATGTGAATGAATTTTGTATAAGTGGTCAAGACTCCATCCCTGTCAAATTTGGGATTAAACCTCAAAGATGAACTGTTATTTTGTTATAGAAAACTTTATTTCTATGTTCTTCCTTGCAACCGGGTAATCATTTCTGTATGAAATAAGCAAGAGAGAACCCCAACTAGATGCAGACATCCAGGGTAGGAAACCCAAATATGATTGATTATAGTCTGAAAAACTTAAGTGGTAGGAGTCTGAAAACAGTCTTGTAATGGGTTGTTCAGAGGAGCTGTAATAAGCAGTGTTTCTGTCTGATGATAATGTGTTAGAGAAGCAGTTAGACTTATTTGCCTTTTCTATCTTGTCATTGCATTTCTGAAAAAAAAATTAAGATATCACTTGTGAACTGGACACTTAAAATTTGATATGCAGATAAATAGATAGTTTATATCATGTCAAATGCTTTTCAGAGGTGCTGAGAACCAAAAACTGTCCTTCAGATTAAATATTATAACATTATATATTCAAATATATACTGAGATGTTTTAAATTGAGGTAAAACTATTTTAACAGACTTTTCTACATGCATAAAAACATGCCTTTGGATGCATGTCTCTTCCTCCTTCAGGATACTTTAAGACAAGAAATTGTGAGCAAGTATTAAACTTAAAATTGCTAGCTGAGAGTCATCAGAATAGCAAATTGTGAACTGCCAATGGGCCTTACCTTGGAGATAAGATTACTAGTCTGATGCTGTAGAACAGTGTACTATAGACCAGCAGTAATCAAAGCCCCCAAATACTTGAAACAATCTCAAACCACTTGTCGGCATTATCTGAATGTACTGGTGTTGGAAATAAAGTCACTAATTGTATATGAGTGAGGCAGAAGACCCTCTAGAATGACATGCTGTTGATGTACACATATGAAAAGGAGCCAGGTTGTAATACCTGTTCTGCTGAGCATAAGCCATTCCTGCAGCATAAAGCAGCTTGACCTAAATGACTAGTTATGCAATGCTTGTTAGACCATACAGAAAAGATTTGTTGCATTGCGTTTTAGTGATCTTGTTTTGATGAATTTGTTCCATGGAACTTGTGGATATAGTGAATGATTGATTCACTACAGTTATTTCTTCACCACATTGAGTTTCATCTACAGTAGCACCTGGTATAGTACTGGTATGTAAACCAAAATAACTAAAATATCTCTGGTAAACTGTTTGAAAAAGTAGCTGATGTTACACATACTGAATTAGAAAATAAAGTTCTAAACTATGTGTCTTTCCTAAGAGAATGATTTTCACAAACTTGCTTTGGAAGATTTTAAAATTAATGCATTATTTTTTAAAATGTATTTGTCAGATCAAGGTATCTTGAAGTACCACCTGACAAGGCATACTTCTGGGAATAAATGTATAAATGTTCTGTTAAAAATACCCCCCCCAGGTGATCACTGGAGGTCGTTATGATGTTGACTGTCAGTTGGAAGATCCTGATGGCATTGTATTGTACAAAGAGATGAAGAAACAATATGATAGCTTCACATTTACTGCATCCAGAAATGGAACATACAAATTCTGCTTCAGCAATGAATTTTCTACTTTTACACACAAAACTGTGTACTTTGATTTCCAGGTTGGAGAAGATCCTCCACTATTTCCTAGTGAAAGTAGAGTAACTGCACTTACCCAGGTAAAATACTGTTGTGCTTGACTGCAGCTGTTAGGTGGAGTATTTTGTCCAGTTCAACTGCACTTAGATATCTGTATCACTTCTGAAAATTATTGGGTTGGAGCTCATTTAAAACAATCTGAGTTACTAAAAATAAATGTTTTTTCTAAAGGAAAAACTGAGCAGGGATTACTAAGCTGAGAAGAAATTACAAAGTGCTTAAGAGAAGATAAAGATTAGTAACTTAATCTAGGCCTTTTTGGGGGGGAGAGCGGGGAGTGCATTTAATGCTATGATTCTATGTGTGTGGAAGTGTGGATTTTACAAAGTGAACTTTGGAGAAAATGGGAAGAAAATTCTAGCAAAATAAAACCCAAATGAACAAAATCAGGCATACTTAGCTGTTTTCTAGCTAATTGTTCTTTATAAGACACTGAGTGTCAAAGCATTATTCTTAGTCCTATGCTCCTAATATTCCCTTCTTTCTTCAGGATTTTATGGTTTTGTATTACATCTAGCTAAACTAAATCATCAAAATTTCCCTTGGAACACTTGTTCCATAAGTTCTTGTTAATGTTCTTTACTTTATAGTTGTTGCCAAATCTCATTTTAAGAAACCATTTTAAAAATGCTGGGCATGGCCACTACTTTACTAGTCTGGACTCAGAGGTATCAATACTGCCATGTAGAAAAAATTTCTAACAACTAGGTCACCTGCTGACCTGCTGTGAATTGAATTACAGACCTTACCTCTTCCTTCTTGGCACTTTTCTTGTGTGCTTTTTGTCTTTTGATTCCTGATTCCTTAACTCCTTATCTTATTGCAGTTTCTTTAGTAGTCTTCATTCTGTGATTTGTTTTATGGTGTCCTTGTTTTGTTTTTGTGTGTTTTTTTATTGTTTTCTGTTTGTTTGTTTTGCCACCTTGACACCAGTAGAGGAAGTTTTGAGAACACAGAAGGTACAGTCTCTAGATTTAGCCTCTTTGTAGCCCTTCCTGGTTCGTGGGAGAGGATACAAGAAAATCAAGTTTCAGTGGGCTGTTTCATATGCAATAAAAATAAGATCTTTGGGGAAGGGGTAATATAATGTATTTTTGCTAAGCAAGTAGTCAATGAAGTTTTCTTGAGGCTTGTAGTGTGACCAAATTTGAGGCAGACTTTCACAGGGACTGTAAAAGGTAAATCCATGAAACCTGACTGACTTTTTATTTTTAAATTTACTATTCCTGTTGCAGAGTAGGATAACTCTATGATTTATTGGTGAGATAGATGGCAGGATTTAATGCAAGAAATTCAGGAAGAGATTTTGTTCCAAAGACTCTTAGACATGTTCAGACACCTTCCTTGAAAGTCATTAACTTGAAAAGCATATCTGGCACAGATATAAGTGACAGATACCTTATTAGGGTGGCAGATGCTTCCTTTTCAATAAATATTGCTTTTAGGACATAGCTAACTGTAACTGATTACAATTTCAATATTTTAAAGATATATTCATTAATTTCTTGACGCTCAAAACAGGAAGTGATGGGTGCTGACTTACAGAATAAACTGAAAATTGAAGAAGTTTATATGAAAAAATGATCTAGGACTTGAAAAGTCAGGAGTATGTAGAGATTGAAAAGGTTATTTTTTTCAGTTTAGAAAGTGAAATGTGATTCTTATGAGATGGCAAATAGGGTTGGACAATTTCCTCTTGAGCATTTATTATATACATAGGGTAGGGGGAATCCAGTCCTGTAGGTTTCTGCAGTGCATTGATAATATAACTTTTTGATACAGGTTGTGGAGGAGCCAACGAGGATAGGTGAGCTACTGGATCTTGTACTAACAAATAGAGAGGGACTTGTTGGAGATGTGAAGGTGGGGGATAGCCTCGACTGCAGTGATCATGAGTTGGTGGAGTTTAGGATCCAATGAGGAGGAAGCAGGGCTGTAAGTAGCCTTGCAACCATGGACTTCAGGAGGGCCAACTTTAGCCTCTTCAGAGACCTCCTTGGAAGAATCCCATGGGCTAGGGCTCTAGAAGGAAGGGGGGGGGGCAAGAGAGCTGTTTAGTATTCAAGCAGTACTTCCTCCACGCTCAGGAGCAGTTCATCCCTTTGAGTAAGAAGTCAGGCGAGGGGGCAGGAGGCCTGCGTGGATGTGCAAGGAGCTGCTGGCAAAACTCAAACAGAAAAAGGCATTATACAGAAAATGGAAAAAAGGACAGGCTCCTTGGGAGGAATATAGCAATGTTGTCAGGGAATGCAGGAATGTGACAAGGAAAGCTAAGGCACATTTGGAATTAAATATGGCAAAGGATGTTAAAAATAATAAGAAGAGCTTTTTCAAATATACCAATGGCAAAAGGAAGATCAAGGAAAACATGGGTCCACTGGTGAATGGCATCGGTGCCCTGGTTACGAATAACACAGAAAAAGCAGAGTGGCTGAATGCCTTCTTTGCTTCAGTGTTTACCAAGGGCAGCCCTCTGGAATCCCAGGTCCTAGGAACAAGAGAAGAAGCATGGAGAGAGGAAGACTTGCCCTGTGTAGAGGAAGATTGCACTGTGCAGAGGAAGATTGAGTCAGAGAGCTCTTAGGGAAACTTGACATCCACAAATCCACGGGCCCTGATGGGATGCACCCGAGCGTGCTGTGGGAGCTGCTGGATGTTATTGCTAAGCTGCTCTCCATCATCTTTGAAAGGTCCTAGAGAACGGGGGAGGTGCCAGATCACTGTAAGAAAGCCAATGTCACATCAGTCTTCAAAAATGGTGAGAAGGAGGACCCAGACAACTACAGGCCAGTCAGCCTCACCTCCATCCCTGGAAAAGTCATGGAGCAGCTCATCCTGACTGTTGTTTCCAAACATATGGAGGATAAGAGGATGCTCAGGAGTAGTCAGCATGGATTCACCAAGGGGGAAACCATGCTTGACTAATCTGATAGCCTTCTATGATGGGATGACCAGCTGGATAGATGAGGTGAGAGCGGTGGATGTCATCTATCTGGATTTCAGCAAGGCTTTTGACACAGTCCCTCACAGCATCCTCCTGGGCAAGCTCTGGCAGTGTGGGTTAGATGAGTGGACAGTGAGGTGGATTAACAAGTGAGTGGATGGCAGAGCTCAGAGGGTGGTGATCATTGGTGCAGAGTCCAGTTGGAGGCCTGTAGTTAGCGGTGTCCCCCAGGGGTCAGTCCTTGGTCCAGTCCTGTTCAATTTATTCATCAATGACCTGGATGAAGGCACAGAGTGCTCCCTCAACAAGTTTGCTGATGATACGAAGCTGGGAGGAGTAGCTGACACCCCAGAGGGCTGCACTGCCATCCAGAGGGACCTGGACAGACTGGACAACTGGATGGTGAGAAATTCAACAAGGGAAAGTGCAAGGTCTTGCACCTGGGGAGGAATAACCCCAGACACTAGTACAGGCTGGGGACCGACCTTCTGGAGAGCAGCTCTGCAGAGAAGGACCTGGGCGTCATGGTGGACGACAAGTTGACCATGAGGAAGCAGTGTGCCCTCGTGGCCAAGAAGGCCAATGGGATCCTGGGGCGCATTAAGAGGAATGTCTCCAGCAGGTCGAGGGAGGTGATCCTGCCCCTCTACCGGGCCCTGGTGAGGCCACATCTGGAGTACTGTGTCCAGTATGAGAGGGATATGGAGCTGCTGGAGAGATTCCAGCGCAGGGCCACGAGGATGATCAGGGGCCTGGAACATCTGCCCTATGAGGAGAGGCTCAGAGAGCTGGTCTGTTCAGCCTGAAGAAGAGAAGGCTGAGATTATATAAATATAAATATATAAATACCTCAAGGGAGGCAATGAGGAGGATGGGGCCGGCCTCTTTTCAGTGATGACCACCGACAGAATTAGAGGTAATGACCACAAACGAAACAACAAAAGTTCCACAAGAATTTAAGGAAAAATTTCTTGACAGTGAGGGTGACAGAGCACTGGAACAGGCTGCCAATAGAGGTTGTGGAATCTCCCTCTCTGGAGATCTTCAAAACCCGCTTGAATGCCATCCTGTGCCATGTGCTCTAGGTGACCCTGCGTGTGCAGGGAGGTTGGACTAGATGAACTCTAGAGGTCCCTTCCAACCTTAACGATTCTATGATTCTGTGATTCTATGATATTGTCAGAATTGTCTTTTCTCTAATCATGTTTTACACAATATTTGACTTAAAGTTTCTTGCTAAAGGCGTGTGTTGATGTCTATAGTGTAGACTTTAGGATTTTATATAAACTTGAATTTAAGTAAGAATTATGTGTGAAGATCATTATACATTATATGCTCATGTATTTCACTATGTATATCTTAATGAGATAAAATGCTTAGTAGCTACCTAAATCTGGGAAGGGACTTACTGCTTGTTTGGCTTGTATATCAGTGATCCCCCATTTGTTAATTCTACAGTGTTTTTTATGTTGCCTTTTAAACATATATGAATTTTAACTACATTATGGTTCTTAGTGCATCACTTTTTATTGGATCTGCAGTTTTACAAATTTCTGTACTTAATTCATCATATTCATGTGTGTGGAATTTGATTCATAAAGTTAAATTTTATAATATTTCAGTCTTGACAGCAGACTGATCTTTAATCTGTAAAGGTATGTGAATTCTAGTTTTAAATATCAAACCACAAAATGTGACAGGTAAAGTGTTCAAAGGGCTCTTTATTCAGAGCTGTGTATCTGTTTACTTCTGTAGATGGAGTCCGCCTGTGTTTCAATTCATGAAGCTTTGAAGTCTGTCATCAATTATCAGACTCATTTCCGGTTGAGAGAAGCAAAAGACCGCAGCAGAGCGGAGGATTTAAATACAAGAGTAGCCTATTGGTCAATAGGAGAAGCAATCATTCTCCTTGTAGTTAGCATTGGGCAGGTGTTTCTCCTCAAAAGCTTCTTCTTGGATAAAAGAACCACCACAACCTGCATTGGGTCATAACTGGCAGTGATAATGCTTCAGGTCATTGTGTGCTATTCATCTGTAAAATTGCTGTTCTCCAATTAATTGTAGGTACAAAGGAACTAAATTGTTCAACATTCAAATGTGTCTACCCCTCCTCATCCATTAAAATTGCAAAACATGTCCTGTAAAATACAGAAGGAACTCACAATCTGAATTAGAAAGAAAATTTTAAGGTAATGTTTTCTAATGTTTCTATTAAATATCTGAGAGTGACTAGCCTTTCTTTATTTCTACTGTTTTTAATCCAAACTGAGTTTGACTTTACCAATAAGATTACCCATCTGCAGTATAATGCTTTAAAAGAACCCAATAATCTAGTGTCTGATAGGAAAGAAAATGCATATGAAAAAAAATGTTTTGATCTTAATTTTCAGGCTGAATGTATTGGATTATAAACCAGCAAATATGATAAAGTGTACTTGCAGAATGTTTTATTACACTGTTTTGATTTGTTGTAACAAAAAAATCCAATATTCTTTGGTTATTGATAAAACTATTGCAAGCTTGACACTGCATCACAGTGCAAATTCTCCACCAGCCTGATAAGTATCCAACTTCAAAACTTGCTAAATTTTATACTTGAGCGTGTTTGCTTAAACACACATTCTTCTACATTAAAATGTATTGCATTTCCTCTTTTACAGTGTTTGATGTACTAAACAAATTGTAAACTGAGACTACTCAGGAAATCTACTTTCTGTATTCAAAATCCAAATCTCCAAGTTTATTTAAAAAAAAAAAAAAGCAATAAAATAAGGAATCTTGTAAATTTGTCAGTGAAGCTGTACAGTCTCTGAACTCATTTAAGCTGTTGCTGCTTTTCAGATTTAAGACCGGGGTAACTTGCATTAAGCAACACAGCACCAGCACTGGACAAAGTTGTATTACATCTATTAGGTCCATACTAAACTTTTTACTAAATTGTTTTCCTAATAAGAGGTCAATTTGATATTGATACTGCATTGCACAAGTTCTGTACATGTTATTACCCTGTGTTTGGTGCACTGATACATTATGGTTTTGTGCATCTAATTGCCGCTCTTTTTTTGCTAGTGGTCAGGAAATGTTTTAAATATTTCAGGGTATCTTTTTGATAGATTTGTGGTCATCTTGTTTCCATTGCTCATGTCTTTAGTAGCTTATGTATTGTATGTCCTGTTTTATTTGGATATGGAAGACAGTAAATGTATGTACATACAAGTAACTTGAATTGAGCTGGTCAAAATAAGGTCAAACTCCTTCAGATGCTTCTGGAGAAGTAAATGGAATCTAACCAATTCTTAAATGCACACAAACTAAACTAAGGTGAAAAACTTTGTGTGTGTTACTGACTTGAATTTAAAATATACTACTTAAATTGACTTTCAGCAAGCAGAGAAAGAATGCTAAATCCTCATTAATTGCCTGTAATATATCCAGAAAAAAAAGTGTGCATACAAGTGACAGTTGGACATTGAGTAATTGATTTAAAATAATCTGTCTTTAATGTGTTGTGATAGTTTAAAAAAAAATAAAACAAAAGTATTCCTTGTCTCTGAACTGATCAACTACTCTTTCAGAAACTGAAGACAAAAAACTTCAAAACACTTTTAAGATAGTTTGAAGGTCACTGGGATATTAAAAAGCTTATATTAAATTCAGGTTATGCAGTAGCCTTCTACCTTGTACTGAATTTTAGTCCCATTTTTGGGATGCAAGCTTCCCAGAAAGTTAGACTCTCAAAACTCAGAGAAAGCTAGTGCTTATCTCTTATGGCACAAATCTGTGCCTGCACACAATATTCTCTCTTGTACCCATATGCTTTGTTCTTGTGTGTTTCAGCAACTGAACTGCAGGATTTTTTTGTGCTTTGTTATACACAAGAATGAAGCAAATAGGACAGTTTCAGTGCAAGTATGGGATGAAAACTTGATTTAATTTTGATAGTGTCCACTATAATCTTTTGAAGTTTGAATATCTATATATGTAAATAGCTCTAATCACAAAAAAGTATTTGTTTTAAAAACATAAGCCATGATTTCCCCCCCTCTAAATCAGTTTTTCTGTGTGCTGTCAAAAATTGGTAAACAGTGGGGTAAACAAAATACTGGTTTGCCATCACGTACATGTGCGTGTTCTTTTCTTGTTTGAATGTGTGAAGTGAGATCGTTAACTCAATATTACTTCCACTGCAGAGATTTAGTAGACTTGACTTTTGCATTGAAGTTAGTTATCGAACCAATCCTCTGGTATCTTGCTGCATAATATACAGCAATAGATTAAAAATGCCTTTATTTTTGTGTTATTAAAAACATGACACAAGTACACATATTTAAACATAGTTGTGTATATATATATTTTAAGTAAGTTACTGAATAGGATATAATAAAACACATGTTAACACTTCAATGGTGGGTGAAGAAATGCTTTGTGCATGTGTGCTTTTGTGAATGCCTCATCTTTTTATATATGAAAAGAATAGTTTCCCTTAATGGCATGATGCAGAAAGGCCCTGGGTTTCAGCTATTCCTTGGATGTTTTATGTTTACAGAACTTCTTTTTGTGTCCTGAAATGTCATTCTTTTTCAGTTTGGGGAAAAAAAAAGTTTGCTTTGAATAAACCAAGAAGTAGACCCTGTGAATATTGTATGGGAATGTGAATGTGGTCTGTTTTGTTTACATTTAGTGGGGGGATGTTATTCTTCCAAAAAGCTTTGAATAACAGTTTGAGAAGTTGACATGTATTTTAACATGTTACTTGCAAAAGTATAAATCTGTATGGCATGTGATCATTATTTCTATCACTGTACATTGAGGAGTGCATCAGTTCCCTGTTGTACCCAATTAGCTTTGCTTTCCAGTCACTGGAAAAAACTCAAGTTGGATCATGATAGTGTGGTTACTGGCTCTTTGCAGTGCATGCAATAATACTTATAAATCTGTTCCTGTTGGCGTGGAATTCAAAGTATTTCACCTCTGATGCCAGGAATGATGTAGAATCTACTGCATCTGTTTACATTAATTCTATAGATATAAGGTTCATACAGGATAAACCAGAAACATTTATCTAAATGATGATGTCTAATGATGGGATATAACTTTAAAAAATTCTTGTGGTAGCTTAATTTGTGACCAGAGATATTTTATATTAAGCAGTGATGGAGTGAGTGAGGAGTTAATGAAGACACTGCTGAATTGCACTCTGACCATGTGGCAAAGACATGATAGGGAAACCATGGGCACTGTCCCCAGCAGAAAGATAGGGAAGTGGGAAATCCTGTAGAGGCAGGGCAGTCTTGCTTCGCTAAACACTGCAACAATGCCAAACTGGACACACTTGAAAACACTGATAAGGAACCAAGACCCATAATGCTGACAGTGCAAAAAAAAAAAGCAGATGCTCTTATAGATCCCCCTCTGAAGTGCTTTGTAAGAATGACTGCAGCACAGTCATGTACTCCGTGAAGCAAGACTGTCCAGCTGGACTGTGATGTGAGTATCCTTCCCCTCCCCTTAACTTGAGATGCTGGGCTAAGGTGACTCCTTGTGAGGTTGAGAGTCCCCTGTATATTCAGGGTGTAGAAACGCTAGCATATATTTTTCACTGCTTGCAAAATACAGAGGCACCTGTATACTCAGCGTGAAGTAATGCTATGGCTATTTTATTTTTTATTTTTACTTCTTTTTCTGGGACAAGCAGTGTGCTACATTTAATTGTGCTAATTGCTAATTTCTGTTTACTAGTTGATTGGCTGATCCCTATAGAAATCGCACCAGTTAATGGTGGATGTTGTTATCACAAAGATCTTGAGCTGGTGAATAAAAGCAACTAACTAAAGCCCAGTGGCTGTTGCCCCTCTGGATTATTTTACTGTCTCCTTTAATGATAGATAGCACAACATATAGTTTATTGTTGAATGCTGGCACGTATTACTTTGACAAATTTGATTTGTAGAGCCATCATTGATATGTGGGCACTTCCCATTTTTTTTTTTTTTTCCTCCTGGTTGTTCTACATTCAAAATCTTTTAAGAGTATTTACACTGAGTGGATTCAAAAAAGCTTTTGTCCAGAAATGTGGGTAAATTCTACTATTTCTGTAGAGCATTAGCATTAGGGTTTTCAAGTACCTAGCACTCAGGATTTCAAGGTAGCTTGAGAGGCTGTAGTTTTCACTGAAAAACAATCATGTTCCAAAAACAATTTTAAAAAATGGGTAAAAATAGAAAGATGGCTCAGTGGATCAGCTGACCCATCATATGAGCATAAGTGCTTTATAGAGGAGGAAGTAGGACCCCCGCTGCCTCTCTTAGACAATGGCTCCCTGAATGGACTTGCTGTGGTGGCATCACAGCTGCCTGCCTTCCTCCTGGCTTAACTCAGGCACCAGTTACTGAAGGAGAGGTTTTAAGCTTGACCCTTCAATTCAGCAGGGAGTTACAGTGTAAGACAGTGTGGAAAGCTGGTGTACAAGGCCAGGTTTCCACAAAAAAAGCTTCTGTGCTTGCTATGTGAGCAGAGTAGTTTTCTCATTTGAAAAGGATGCTCTTTCCCCAATAAGCTGTATGGGTTTTACAGCTTGCATTACACACCTCTGAAGAAAAGCAAGTTTATTGCATATTATCAAGGACACTTTAGGAAATGCAGTTTTATAATTCTCATTCCAAAAAACTGAAAGCAGCAGGGATTGCATGGACGGGTTGACACTGTTGTGCATGACTGGAAAGTAGTGTGTTTTATGTAATAATATAGCCCTATTGGCTTTGTGGTAAAGTAGAAAAATTAATCTGTTTATGTAAATTTCAGATTTGATGGACAAAAGTGAACTTATAATTTGATTATTTAAGAGTGTATGTTAATGTTGTCATGACCTCTTACAAATACTTTTTCTAGCAAGTTGTGCTGCCCTAAGGTTCCTCAAGTAAGTGGAATGAGTTAATCTGAGCCTGGGAAGGTAAGTGGATTTTTAAACTTTCAAAGGCTGTTACAGTTTTTTATGCTTATTGACCGTTGCTGTTCTGGATTTTGAGCAGCGTGGTGCTTGCTTTTGATAGCACATGGTGTCGTACCACAATCTCTATTTAGCTGTTTCCCCCTGCGATGACTCTGGTAATGCTTTTTTTTTGGCAACCAATGGGCACCTGAAATAGTTTTTCCTCATAATTATTATGTTTTTTTCCTCTCTTTTTTTTTTCCTTCCCCTGGTAGTGGTTTTCAATAGTTTCCATACTTGCAAGCCCGTAGGCAGCCTGGAGGCCTTGGTGCCTCTAAGAGGCATGGGCAACTGCTGGGCCTGGCCAGTTAGTGGCAAGTTGCAGACAGAGGAGCCCTGGTGGGGACTGCACACTATCCTGCACTGTGCAGGGTGTCTGCCCATGAGCATGGAGTGGGCAGTGCAAGTGGCACCTGCCTTATCTCCTTACAATTCCAACGCTCTGTCATTCTGCCTGTCCTAATTGCAGTAGAAAGTTCGAATTTAGTGCTGAATAATACCTTGCAAAATGCGTGTGTCTATCATCTGTAAAACCCACTGTGTCTTCTGTAAAACTCACTGTAAGAGCTTCAGGAGTACAAAGGGGAACGTGCCACATTACCCTAATCTATTTCAAAAACTGATTTCTCTCCGAGAAGTGGATGGAGAGGGATGATTAAGACACCCTTTGGGGGCCTTATGATTCAGAGAGTGTGAATAACTTGTTATCCTCTTAATATATCTTAATATATACTTGTAGTCTCTTAATATATGTATATGAATATACATTATACAAATTTATAATATTCATATTCTATAAATATATATAGGCAGATGGAGTTTTTTAAACACTGTTCCAGTTATTGCTTCCATGTGTATCTGTCCAAGTATGGCAAAAGATGTGAAGGTTGCTGGCTAATATACAGGTGTGAGAAGGTATGTCACTTAATGATGTTATACAGCTTACACATTGATCCTTAGTCTTGTTATTTAAGCTACAGAAGAACTAATAAGAATTGTAGTTGTTAAATTCTTTTCTCAAGGGCTTGCACTATTTTTCCTTATTTTTATTTCTTCTGTTTAATGCCTGAATGGTTATATGTCTTCAGTGTATTGAAAGAATACTCTATTAAATAGCAGATGTTAGAGTCGTTAGTGATTACACTGACTTTTGGTTTTCCTTTTAAATGTTAGCAATGATGATCTAAAGTTAAAAATAGAAGCCAAACTTTTTAATTCTGAAAATATAAAACTAATTATATTTAAAGAAATTGTGACATTTACTGCTGCCTAACTCTGGAATCTATCTGAACAACAAAAAAGTACAACTTCCTAATACTTTGCTAAATTAAACAATCGAATGGGAAAATTGCAGGAGAGAAGAGTATTTTCATTTTGAGATGACGTGGAGAATTTTTGTAATGAGATACATTTTTGCTTTTGAATACACTCTCTGAACAAAATAAAATTGATAAAGCTCAGACTTGCTCTCTCTCTCTCTCTCTTTTTCTCTCTCTTCCCAAGATGATTGGAGGAATCTCCTCTCTGCCGGAGTTGACTCCTGCATTCATGCTCTGGTTGCTTAACAGGATTAGCGTGTGCCAGTTTGTAACTCCTGCTAATAGAGCAATTCCACAGGGATAACCAGGCAGGGTTGTAGATGTTGCTGCTGTGATGCTGCAGGATGCAAAGAACGACAGTTGCTTCACCAAATCACAGAGCTTGTGGTGTTTCCCTTCCCTTACCAGATTTTGGTATCTGGCAATTAAAGAGGGCAAGTAGCCCTCTTTTAATATAAAATGACAAAGTATTGTCTGAACAGTGCAAATAAAGGATGATATTTCTATATTTAATATTCTGTTATGTGCAATGTCTAAGGAGTCCAGAAACCCATGAAGCTCTCTGTAGGAGTGCTAGAAGGTGAGAGAGCAAGATGAGAGAATAGGGAGTAGCAGGACTCTTGGAGGATAAATGTTTGTGGTTGAATATTATGTAGTCATCCAAGGCCACGTTCCACGTGAGACAAACAGATTTTAACTGTTATTAAAATAATTACTCAAATATATGGACTTTCTGGTACAAGATGGCATATGGGAATGTGCTGAACCAAATTAATCAAAACTGTTGTGTAGGAACATATCTACATATCTAC
>VWPW01017472.1:0-11254 GCA_013389825.1 Crypturellus undulatus | reverse complement strand
CAAAGGGTCAGAAGGCAACTCTGGGCCGTCCACATTCGGAGCATATGGAGCAGTGCTGGAGACTTCTTGCCGGCCCAAGGAATCGGGAGGGGATCACAGACGCAGACTCCATGTGAATTAAATCCTGATCCTGATCCGTGAATCGTTTATTTAGCCCGAATAGCGTACTTATATACACAAGCAGAAGCAAGCTCTCTACACGCGTACAGCTACGATTGGTCACAGGCTACTATCCATGCATTTCTACCGCATTCAGTTGGTCGTGGATAACGGCGTGTATTCACACCATAGGTCTGTGCACCAGTCCTTCTTTCTTACTGACAAGCTTAATCAAGGTTCTGTCTCGCCCAACTTTCTCATGCCTGCTGTTCAAGGACTACTGTTCACATTCCTTTACCTCAGGGAGTATCCGCTATCTTCTTTAAGCTCAGCTCCCTGCAGTCACTTCCCATGGGAAGGCCTCCGTCCCCTAGATATGTTCCTACAGAGCGGATCTGTCAATTAGACCTAAAAGTGTGTCATTGTTATGGAATAACAGTACTGCCAAAGCATTACCCAAAGGAGTGTTTTTGATTTGTGGAGATAGGGCTTGTCATCATTGAGAAGGACTATCTGTGCTCTACCTTGCCCCTACTCCCACACACCCACCCCCGAAGATGATGCCCTTAAAGTGAGCAATGTTTCCTTTGATAACAAAGAGGGCGTATGCCATTTTGGGATCAATCCACAGAGTAATAATAAAACTGGTTTAGCTTATGTAGGGAAAGGATGTGTGTGTTCTAAAGCAATGTGTAAATACGTGCTAAGTAATGAAAGTCATAACCAGACTGTGTTTAATGACTCTAATACGTGTGCTCACAATGTAGTTGTTATTAGAGGCTGTGATTTTGTGTATGTTACCCATGTTTAATGCAGATCTGTGTATGTGTTGCCATAATAGCAGCTTGCTACTGCATGAGGCCAGACACTACCTTGATAATCAACTGAAAAGTCTGAGTGCCTCCTACCACAGTCAAGGGCAGGACTGGGTTGGCCTCTGTGTTTGCCACCAAGAAGAACCTTGAGCTCCGCTGTTGACTGCAACCCAATAGGCGTTGAGCGGTGGGGACACAGGCCATACCAGACCTTGATGTGAGTGATGGCCACCTGTCTCTCTCTGAGGGCCATCTAGGAGGCGAGTGTAGACCAAGCGACCTGCTACTGGTATGAGTGACAGTGTAATTAATCTGTGACTAAGTACACAGAACTTGCCTGTAAATTGCTTATGCCAACTCGCACATAGGCCTGCCAGACTGCTTACGTCACCCTGCATGTTAGGGCAACTTACCATTTTACAGACCCATGCGACCATGGTTCAAAAAAAAAAAAAAAAGAGAGGGGTGATTATTGCTGAATCCTGAGTCCATCCGGAACACACACACACTGATTTGGTTTCTGATGCACTTGCACTTAGTTTCTTCCTGGAAACTTTCCTGGCTGAATTTCAGGTTACAACAAAAATGCATTTCAGCAACTGGTCTCTGTTGTGGTTTATTTTTTATTTTCTCTCTCTTTGGCTGCTCAAGTTAAATGTTGGAGGTATTTTTCTTTCTTTCTTTCTTTTTTCTTTTTTACATTTTTCTCTTTTTTTCTTTTCGAGTCGAGGTGATGCCAGTCAAGATTACAGAACTTCTGGCTGTGAACATAAACACTTTGAAGCCAGTGGCTCCTACAGCAGCTCTACCTGAGCTGTGCTCAATCTTGGCTTGCCGTGTTTGACTTGAAAAATGAAAGCTTTAAAAAGTGTTTGTAACAAACTCCACCTCGGGCCAAAGCCACTGAAAGGCTGGCCAGCCTCCATAACCTGTAGGCCATCCTATGCTTATTATTTTTTATGAATGTTTCTCCTGGCACAGGTTCATACAACTGAGATGATAGATAGATTGATTTATAGCTTGGCTTTGTTATTTCTCCTTTGTTTGGACTTTTAAAGCAACATGCTCTGTGTAAACCCCACATGGAGCAAAAAAAAAAAAAAAAAAACACAATAAAAATTGCTCCTTAAATAGGAAACCCACTGATATCCCAATAGTTTCAGGCAATGCTATGTACTGTTATCCACGCACATGATATTAAGGGGCAGCATAAGCTTAACTAGCTTAACTAACTTACCTGTGTGTGTTCCTTGTGCTAGGGAGAGAACAGGAAGGGAGCTAAAAAAAAAAAAAAAAAAAAGAAAGAAAGAAAGAAGGGAAACAGCCTGCCCAGGCTGAATGGCAGGTAGTCAGCTCCTCCGGCAGAGGATGTGGACATGGTGAGGGAAAAGAGCTTCTGCAAGTGGAGCATGTATGTTCTGTAGGGTGAACAGCAGTGCAAGAGCAACTTGTTTTCCTTCATTTACAGCAAGGAAAAAACCTTATAAGCCTGTACATAGAGTCATAGAATCATAGAATCCTTAAGGTTGGAAGGGACCTCTAGAGGTCATCTAGTCCAACCTCCCTGCACACACAGGGCCACCTAGAGCACCTGGCACAGGACTGCATCCAAGCGGGTTTTGAAGATCTCCAGAGAAGGAGACTCCACAACCTCTCTGGATAGCCTGTTCCAGTGCTCTGTCACCCTCACTGTCAGGAAATTTTTCCTTAAGTTCCTGTGGAACGTTTGGTGCTTCAGTTTGTGGCCATTTCCTCTAGTTCTGTCGGTGACCACCACTGAAAAGAGGCCAGCCCCATCCTCCTCACTGCCTCCCTTGAGATCCTTATAGACACTGATTAGATGCCTTCTCAGCCTTCTCTTCTCCAGGCTGAACAGGCCCAGCTCCCTCAGCCTCTTCTCATAGGGCAGATGTTCCAGGCCCCTGATCATCCTCGTGGCCCTGTGCTGGAGTCTCTCCAGCAGCTCCATGTCCCTCTTGTACTGTGGGGCCCAGAACTGGACATAATACTCCAGATGTGCCTTCACCAGGGCTGAGTAGAGGGGCAGGATCACCTCCCTCGACCTGCTGGAGACAATCCTCTTAATGCACCCCAGGATGCCCTTGGCCTTCTTGGACACGAGGACACACTGCTGCCTCATGGTCAACTTGTCATCCACCATGACGCCCAGGTCCTTCTCTGCAGAGCTGCTCTCCAGCAGGTCGATCCCCAGCCTATACTGGTGTCTGGGGTTATTCCTCCCCAGGTGCAGGACCTTGTACTTGGCCTTGTTGAATTTCATGAGGTTTCTCACTGCCCAGTTGCCCAGACCCCTCTGAATGGCAGCCCTCCAGAGTCACAGCCCTCTGGATTATCAGCTACTCCTGCCAGTTTCGTATCATCAGCAAACTTGCTGAGGGAGAAAGTTTGTAATTTGGGGGAGTCGCCCCTCAAATTACAAAAAGAAATACCTTCAAGACAACAAGTCATGCCTATACCGAAAGGCCGAAAACCACTCGGTCCTGTCTTTTTTTCTATGGTTCTTGTTTATTTGATGTTCACATTGCACAGAATCTGGCAATTCTCTCCCAGAGAGCTGTGTTGGTCATTCAAGATGGTGTAAGAAAGATGAGCCCTCTCCGTGGCCTTGTCCTGCTTTTGCAGGCACAGAGTTGCCTCTCCCCATCAGTTCCCATAATTTCCCATCCTTCTTTTGTTTTTTCTGTTCTACTTCCTCCACATGGGTAGTGTGTCTGTGAAATCATAGTCCTCAAATCAGAAACAAGCCTTCAGCAGAAGTCTCCATGGAGTTATGTAGAGCAATAACCCTTACTTTTTGCATCAAACACACTTCAGTTAATATATTCTGTAATGACATCTTTTTATTTATTTATTTATGTTTATTCAGCCCGGGGCTCTCCCCAGGAACTGCAGCTTGTGTTCAAGTCATGACAATGTGTGTAACAGCCCTATTAGATTAAGTAGAGTCTCAAAGGGACATGACTGGAATAGGTATGCTCGTAGCAGCCTTCGATTCCCAGAAGCCAGCCTTTTATATATCAATGCTTTTGATCACCTCATTTATTGGATAAAAGTCTGGGCTCAGAAAGCAAAGACTCCAAAACTGAGTTAGGATTTAATTCAGCAGTAGATGCAGCAGTTAAAGCGACCATTATGAAGCAGAAGGTTTAAGCATGAGAATATGGAGAACTGCACCTCATGATAATATATCTGCATGCAGAGATTAGTGAGAGTGTTAGGAGACAATTGTGTCTGGTTTTGAGCATTTCAGAGAAAAAGCTGAAGGAAAATGTGATGTCAGGGAAACCTACCTTACTGAAAGAATCTTAAATGCATTGATTTAATTTACTTTGTCCAAAAGATGATAAATGAATCATTTCATAGTGGACTGTAATCATTTGCATGGGAAAGGATTTCTGATTGATAGTATTCAGATCTTCATTTTTTATAAACAAAAACAGACAAGATCCATTCACTGGAAATCAAATTCATTTTAATTTTTACATATAACTTGATTGATGAGAACAGCTAACATTAGGGGCACAGCAGTTTCTCCACCAGTTCAATTTAGAAGACCAAATGTCTTCTTCTTTGATGCCTGACACTCAGGCAACAAATAAAGCCTGATGAGGAGATTACAGGGTGTTGTTCTTCAGACAGTATTGTGTCGCAAGGCAGACCACATTGCTGTAACAGTCTGTTCTGCCTTAAAAAAGCCTTCAGTTATATCTACTGTGCACAGTGCGGAACAGGTTAGAGAGACTTCAGCTCCAGCTGAAGGATGTGATGTGAACAGCAATGGTGATACAGTTGTGCTGACACAGAGCTCCACCTAAGCTCACTTCTCATTACAGTAAACGATCAGAACAGTATGCAGCTTCTTGTCATAACTACATCATCGTATTGGACTGCATGCTGAGAGTATTGCTGGGCCAGAAGATTAAGCTCTTCTATTATATCTCAGATCAGGAGCATATTTGGAAGCAATTTCTTCTCCATTTCAACCAAAATGAAATTCTCACTGAATCTGATTATTCTTTTTCTTCTATCTGTATTGCTGTAATATATTTCCCTTTATTTAATTAGTCTTTTTGCTCATTTACCTCACTATAAAGGAGAGATTAGCTGTATGGGCTAGATAATCTCATACATTTAAACAGTAGGAACTACACAGCCAAAACCATCTTTTAAAAAGAATCATCATGGAAAGAAAATGGTGTCCAACATTCTTCTATTGTGCCCTGTAGTCCAATTCTGCCTTTCACCTGCAGCTTCTTATTGAATAGATGATGTGTTCTAGATTTCAGCTCTGTCACCTATCCTTACAGCCTGGTCCTAGTGGCATCATCCAGGGAGACTGTGCTCAGCATGGCCAAAGGGAAACTCTCAAAGCATGAAGTGAGAAAGGCATTGAGTAACGGCAGGAATGAGTGAGCAAGTGAATGGGGAATCTGCAGAAGGAATATAGGCTAGAAAAACCCCTTAGAGTGAAAATATGAATAGCAGCAGACCTTTGTGGGGAAGAAATGAAAGGAACATTTCTGGGAACTGTAGGGTGGATGGGGGGATCCATGGAAGGTTGCTGGGCTAAGATCAAGCCTGGAAGAAGAGTCTTGTGTTATCCTGGAGAATACTTGATGTGGAGGCCCGCTTCAAGGACAGAAGTATGGGATGCCTCGTTAGTAGATAACCAACCTCAAGGATGGCAGTGCAGGTGTTCTATCAGCAAACAAGGAGCAAAAGCAACTGTACGGCTGATGCATGACTAAGAAGCTGATTGGATAGTCTTAACGTAAGCCTTTAGATTATTGGCTTATTTAATAACTGCGCTTCACATGCTTGTAGGCAAATAAGGTATTGTATCCAGGACAGTACAGTATATAAGTTGTATCTGATGCTCAATAAAGTGTCTTTGGTTCATTATACTGGAGTCCGTTCCTTCGCAAGATGCAACAAATGGTGCCTTATGCGGGGCTCGAAGACAAGCTGTCGATCCGGTCACATCGCCCAGCTGAACTCCATGATTCACGCTGAAAGGAAGCATAAGGATCACGCTGAAAGGAAGCAACATTTGTGCATGCACTAAAAGTCTCTTGAAAGGAAAGAGGTAAGCAGTTGGGAACTATAGGGTCACATTTGACAAAGGAAGAAAAAGATGTTTTAGAAGTCTTTCTTAAGATCTTAAAACAACAGGGCAAGAAAATAGATGAGGAAGATTTACAAAAGGTCCTTGCCTGGGCATTGAGAAATGATCCTTCCATAAACAGTAAGAATGTATTTGATCTGGAGATGTGGGACAAGATTGGGGTACACTTGTGTGATAAAGTGCTATACATGCCCAGATCCAGACCTTACAGAATCCGACTCATCAATTGAGAGTTGATGATGATTAAAATCCATTCGGACAGTGGAAGTGGTGTTGGCCGTGGCTACAGAAACTGTTATTAGGACTATTATTTCTATTCGTGATATTCGTCTGTATTATATGTTGTATCCCTTGTATAATGATGCTGACAGGAGGTATGGTTGAAACTGCTATGAAAACGTTATCTGTTCAGGTGCTTTGCTACAATAGATTGACCTCTACAGATCGTGGGGTGGCATGTATAGGAGGTGGAATTTTGTATGATCTGTAGAGTCATAAAACTATTGTACAAAACAGAATCCAGACCTTGAGAAAGAAGAGGTTTGCCCTCCTGGACTGAGCAATAAGGAACACGGAGGCGGTTGCTCGGCCAGGTTCACAGCCGACCTCCTCCAAAACCAGTTGAAGGCGGCTGCTCAACTGGGCTCGTAGCCAACTGAACTGCAGACATGCTCTAAACTAGTTTTGAAGGTCAAACACCCGAGAAGGGAAGAAGATGAGGAAGTCAGGACTGAGGGTTGGGATCCTCTACTGGTATGCACACCTGTGCACCCAGGAGGGAAGGTTATGTGACTGAGGTGAAATTTGTCTGCCCCTCGGCCTGCCTCCTGGCACGTACTGGCCCTATGTGCCAGGATGCACCGGGCATAAAAAGGACAGTGCTGAGAGAGGGGGGGCAAGACTCCTAACACTAAGGCCTATGTTGTCTCCGCGGGGACACCCACTAAGTTAGGAGCCTGTCAGCAACCCTCTGCTCTGCCAACTCAAGAGGATGTTCGGTCTCAGTATCCTGCTGGCAAGTATTACCTCAAGAGTAACTCCGTACTTTGCTTCTCTGTTCATGTGTTTTCACCTGAATAAAGGCTCGCCGTAGCCACCTTGTTTTGTGTGATTATTGCCGAATACTGACTTGTATCCTTGAAAAGAGATCAGGAGATACTTCAGCATAGGAAACAAGAATGAAGCGACAGCCAAGCTCCAGTGTGAAGGGCTTCAAATATTTTGGAAAAAATGGTCCTCACAAATCGCAAAAGCCTTAATTGATACTGGAGTGGAGGCCTCCTTAATATATGAAAATCCCAAGAAATTCAAAGGATAACCTGTAATTATTACTGGTTTGTGGCGGAGGGGCGGAAAACAAATTGAAGCTGTGCAAACACAAATAGAAATGAAAATAGGGAACCTCCCAAAATGATTGTATTTAGTTATGGTTCTTCCTGACCTTGAATATATAATTGGTATTGATATTTTAAAGGGACTGACTTTGAATCTTTCTGACAGTTTGTACCTATTTGGAACCAAGAATTATATTACTGCCTGGACAATCTTAGTCGGAAAAGTAAAAATGCCCCCTGTGCAGATTGTTGCCGCAACTAAATTGATGGCCATGGAACAGTATAAGATTCTGGGGGAGTATGAAGACATTTCACAGACAATTAAAGACCTAGTGGATGCAGGAGTTTTAAAACCCACTACCACAGCTTGGAATAACCCTGTCTGGCCCGTCAAAGAGTGACAAGTCATGGAGAATGACTGTGGATTTCAGAGAATTAAATTAACACACCCCACCTCTTACAACAACTATACCAGCTATTATCACCTTGAGAGAAAAAATCCAGAAGCATTCCGGAACTTGGTATGCAGTAATTAATTTGGCTAAAGCTTTATTTACCAGACCCATTGGTGAGGAGCATTGGGATCAGTTTGCCTTTACTTGGCAGGGGTGACAATATACGTTCACCAGGTTGCCCCAGGGATGGTTGCACAGTCCAACCATCTGTCATCGGTCACCAAGTGTTGTTGCAAGCACTGGGAATTGAACAAAATAACGTGTCCCTCACTCGTAGTTGCACCCAGGCCCAGACATGGGTGCAGAGTGTGGTTGCAGGTATATTGAGAGATGGAGACAACGGAGTCCTCCCCACCGAGATCCAAAAGATCGTGTGGGACGCGGTCATGGAGAAAGAGCGACAACTTCAAGTGTGGTGGAGACCTGTGACCTTCACCCATGACCAGATTCTCAGCACAGTCATCGCCTGTGAGCAATGTTTGCCTTGATACCAAGGAGGGTGTGTGCCATTTTGAGATCAATCTGCAGAGTAATAATACAACTACATTAGTTTATGTAGGGAAAGGATGTGTGTGTATTAGAACAAGGTATAAATGCATGCTAATTAATGAAATCTATAACCAGGCTGTGTTTAATGACTCTAATACGTGTGCTTGCAATGTAGTTAGTTATTATTAGAGGCTGTGATTTTGTGTATAAATCACATGTGTTTACCAGTCAATTGTTAATTAGAAACTATATCCTACATCATGGCATAAACCCAACCCCAATCAATATGGGTTTGTCACTTGTAAAAGAAATATTAGAGCATGCAAATTTACAACAGCTGTTAGAAAACACTAAGGCAGAGTCTAAAAAGATCTTAATAACTGTTCATTATGATAGCACCTTGCTACTGGATGAGGCAGGTAAGACAGTACCTTGGCGACCAACTGAAAAGCCTGGGTCTGGCTAAGCAGACTCCTATCATAGTCAAGGGCAAGACTGGGTTGGCCTCTGTGTTTGCCACCAAGAAGAACCTTGAGCTCCGCTGTTGGCTGCAATCCATTAGGCATTGAGCAGTGGGGGACATATGTCATGTCAGACCTTGTTGTGAGCATGGCCATCTCTCTCTCTGAGGGCCATCTAGGAGACAAGCGTAGGCCAAGCGACCTGCTGCTGACATGAGTAACTTGTGATTGAACATCCCACCCCCAAATCATCGTAAGAAGATGCTGATTTGAATATGTAAATGATGATGGAGAACAAAAAGAAGGTGTCAGCTTTGTTTGGCTTGCAGTACTGAGAAAAATGTTTGAAAGACTTTGTAAGTGGTAGTCTGGTGGTAAGTGGTAGTGAAAGTGATAGTCTGAGGATGTGCAATTGTTGATCCAATTGCAGGCAGGACCCAAACACAGCAGAACACTGTGATCGGCAGTGTGAGCAAAGGGAATGTCTGTATCAGATTTAAGAAATTGGAAGGAGTAAATACTTCAGAAAGTGGGTGGTAATGGGAAGAAGTAGAGAACGGGGAAAAGCAGCATCTCCTTTTAAAGGGCCTCGCCTTGCAGCAGATCAGTGTGCAATCTGCAAGGAAATGGGAACGTGTCCCCGCAATGAAATATCATTTGCGAGAATAACTAGTGGTAAAAAAAATCATACAAAGTGCATTGTTGACTGCTTAGCCATGGTATAGGATTTTGTCTTGCAGAATCTGCACGGCTGAATCTACCTGTTTATCACCACGTCTCCTTCGGAAAAGGATATTATCCACGACACCTGNATGCACAACACCTGGTCTGAAAAATCAACTTTTGTGAATGGACTTTATCTTTGTTTTTAGACTGTTGGACACTCAATTATCCTCCTTGTGATTGTTATTCCTTGTTTAGTTCCTTGTGGTGTACAATTTAATTAAGAGCGCAATACAGGGAATGCGGGTGGTAGTTATGTCTGAAGAAATGGATCAACCAACAATATATACCACACTTGTGGATCAGCCGTGATTCACCTGTCATTCAAAGGACCGATTGTAGTGCTAGGGCCTGAACCGCAGGCCCAGGTAAGAGTTGACTTACAGCTGAATACAGCTCTGCCTTTGTAGAAGCACACAGAACTCGCCTGTAAATTGCTTATGCTAACTCGCACGTAGGCCTGCCAGACAGCTTATGCCACTCTGCACAGTAGGGCGCACCTTACCCCAAGTCCTCTGGAACCCCAGGAGATCAGTCTGCTGGGGTCCTTGTGAATGGATTACTGTGTATGTTTTAACTATTCTGGTAAAAACCAGTCCCGAGTCCAGAACGTTAATTCATCACTGCCGGCCTATCAAAACAACACTATATCTGGTGTAATCATACAAGTAAAAATGCTTCGGTATCAACTAACGCCCTGATTGCCTTACCGCCTGGGGTATTTCTTATCTGCGTCGATAGAGCGTGGGGTGCTATTCCCTCCCACTTGTGTGGAGGGCCTTGTAGTCTAGGACGCTTGACACTCCTGATGCCAAACGCATCCATGATATTAAATCATACAAGGATGCATCGCGACCACAGGGCAAAAAGATCGGTGCATGCATTTAATGACCAGTGTAGTGACAAGGTAATGTTCTGGAACCCTGGTGAAATAATCACTGCATCTATCTAGCAGCACCAGGGGTTGCCACTGCAGCCACCCATAATCACCTCGCTAAGCTTGGATTCTGGATTGCAAAACAAAATAACGCTCGCTTTCTCCGACCTATTAATGGATGTGGCCTCAGTCCGACATGCCACTCTGCAAAACAGACCGGCTATTGACTTTCTGCTTTTAGCTCAAGGACATGGGTGTGAGCATTTTGACAGCCTGTGCTGCATGAACCAGTTATGAGAAACCCCAGAAGAGGATGTACCCAAGGACATGTTTTCACTGTTGTCACTGGAAGGTACAGACAGAACAACAGATGTTCCTGGGATATCATGAGAGAATATGAACAAGAACAGCAAAGACCGGTTGAAGATGAAGATAAGGACCACCGTATCTTCAAAGGACTGTCTGGAACTGGGCAGTAGGACCAACACAAGGCCTCTGAGCCAAAATAGGGCCATATATGGAAGTGAGTTCTGGGTTGACATCAAGCGGACACAGAGAGACGACCACCAGGGGGTCTCAAAAAGACCACCAGAGACCACCAAAGGGAAAGAGGGCACACGCGCATTAGGGTGGGGTATATTATAATTAGTTCCGGGAAATAGAATGAGTATGTATAATCATTCCTAGAACTTAATGCATATGTTGATAATAGAGAAATAAAAGTCTTAGCAAACACACCTTACGGTATGCATGATAGGTGGAGCTATCCCCCTCCAGCCGGCACCTAGGGATTCTCCGGGACAACCTCGGATCCCCGGACCAAAGAGTTCTTAGCAAGACCCCTGGGAAGGTAAA
>VWPW01017471.1:2763-18589 GCA_013389825.1 Crypturellus undulatus | reverse complement strand
ATGCTAACAAAAAGACAATTAAATAGAAGGAAAAAAAAGTGCTCAAACTGAGAGCAGCTACTCCTGCCCAAACAACTGGCAAAAAAGGTTAAAAGTTGTAAAGAAGTAACTACACAGCACTGTGTCCACTCGTAGCAAGGCAGAGAGTAATTTTACTATGATTTCTAAGGCATAATCTGCTCTTAGTGCTGCTAAGATCTAGCTTCCTCTGTTGGAGTAGAGAATGGTCCAAGCTTGATGTACTTAGCGAAATAGATTTGAAAAGGTTATACCCCCCAAAACAGCCAAACCGCAGAGAATACAGGAACCATGCTGGAATATCTGACATCTTCTCCTTTACTCCAATGCTCCAAAGAAAGCCGAGGCAGCCTTAGGCTCCGCAGCCCGGCAACCCTTGGCATGTGCATCTGTGGAGCCCGGCATGTGCCCACTCTTCTAGAAACCAAACTCCTGGCAGGGTAGGATGGCCTCCGGAGGGGCAGGTGCCCCCCTGTTTGGGCTCAGAGCGGCACTTTTACGCAATATTGAAGCAGTGCATGTGGTGATGGAGTAGCATAGGGGAAGGGGGCAAAGAGGTGGCCCGGGGTAGAAGTGGGGGTCACGCCAGGCAAAGGGCCGGCAGCAGCCGGAGGGACCAGACCCGAGGCGGCAGCGCCAAAGGGAGCGGGGCTGGGAAAGGACTGCGCGGCGGTGGCCAAGGGGACGGCGTAGCTAGGACACAGCGCAGGAGGGCAGCGAGCGGCGCGACTCACCTGCAGTGGCGGCGGGCCGGGGCACGGCGGGCAGCGCGGCTCTGCTGCGGGCCGGCCCACAGCGAGAGAGAGCACTGCGGTGAGGAGCCGCTCAGGAATTTCCTCCCGGCTCCGCGAAGGGCAGCGCGTTCCCGCTTCCCGCTCCCGGAGGCGGGGGAGCGGGCCCGCCTCCCTCCCTCCGTCTCTCCCTCCCTGCCCGCCTCTAATCGCAGCCTCCTCAGGCAGGGAGACGAGGGATCCCGTGTCCCGTGTCGCACCACCATGGAGTTCCCGGGTGCTGCACTTCTGCCCATGGAAGATTTAACCATCCAGAAGTGCTACCTAAACCTATTACTTGTCCTTTTTGAGGTGTTCATGATGAAGGTTTCTCCAGTTTGTAGCCTTTTATGGCTGCTTTTCCATCATCAGCTTGCGTACATCTGTGGGTTGGGTGATCATGGCACTCTGCACATCGCTCTCCCGTTCCCACTGTTTCTCATCCTTCCAGTTCACTCACCTTTCCCTGGAAGGCTGGAGAGGCTGGGAGGACATGCTGTGCTCTATGTGCATGCCTTAAACACAGGGATCACAGTTGCTGCTTTGGACTTCATGTCCTTGCGTATAATCACAGTAATCTTTAATGACATGGTTAAAAAATTTTCCACTGAAGAACAATCACTGTTTAATGCTGGACTGAGTCAAATGATTAGTAGTGGAAGAATAATTATTCTTGGGAGCCTTATTCTGGAGAATTGCTTCTATTAGTGTTTCTTCCAAAGAGATACTGTGCATATTGTAAGAGTCATCCTGATGGAATTTTTCCCAGGCAGTCACTAGTTACTCATTTCTTGTGGCCCAAGTCTGTGGACAGTCGTACAGGTCATGTACTATTGCATCAGAACTCAAAATTTTGCATTTTTTTAAATATCTACCGAATGGTAATAACAATACTTCTTTATAACTGACTGCAATATAGTAAATAATTCTTTTTCCTAATGTGCTTAGATGATATGGTCCTAGAAGGAAAGATGGTCTAGCAGAGTTGGCTACTATTCAAGCACTACTTTCTCCAAGCTCAGGATCAGTGTATTCCTACAAGAAAGAAGTCGAGCAAGAGGGGCAGGAGACCTGCGTGGATGGGCAAGGAGCTGTTGGGTAAACTCAATGAGAAAAAGAGCACACACATGATGTGGAAGAAGGGCCGGGCCACATGGGAACAATATAGGAACATTGTCAGAGAATGCAGGGATGCAACGAGGAAGGCCAAGGCCCGTTTGGAATTAGAGTTAGCGAGAGATGTCAGGTGCAACAGGAAGGGCTTCTACAAATACATCAGCAGCAAGAGGAAGACTAGGGAAAATGTTAGTCCACTGCCGAATGGGGAGGATGCCTTGGTGATGGAGGATGCAGAGAAGGCAGAGTTACTAAATGCCTTCTTTGCCTCAGTCTTTACTGCTAAGGCTAGTCCCCATGAACTACAGAGGCCAGAGACAAGAGAGAGAACCAGGAGAGAGAAGGACTTTCTGCTGGTCGAGGAGGATTGGGTTAGGGATTATTTAGGCAAACTGGAACCCCATAAATCTATGGGCCCAGAGGGGATGCACCCAAGAGTGCTGAGGGAACTGGCAGGGGTTATTGCTCAGCTGCTCTCCATCATCTTCGAGAGGTCATGGAGGGCGGGGCAGGGCAGGGGAGGTGCCAGAGGACTGGAAGAAACCAATGTTACTCCAGTCTTCAAAAAGGGCAAGAGCGAGGAGCTGCAAAACTACAGGCTGGTCAGCCTCACCTCCATCCCTGGAAAAGTGATGGAACAGCTTATCCTAGAGACCATCTTTAGGTATGTCAAGGAAAAGAAAGTGATTAGGAGTATTCAGCCTGGATTCACCAAGGGGAAGTCATGTCTGACGAACCTGATAGCCTTCTACGATGAGGTGACCAGCTGGCTGGACAATGGGAGAGCTGTGGATGTTGTCTACCTTGACTTCAACAAGGCTTGTGGCACCATCTCCCATAACATCCTCATGGGCAAGATCAGAAAGTGTGCACTAGATGAGTGGAAAGTGATGTAGATTGAGAACTGGTTGGATGGCAGAGCCCAGGGAGTCTTGATAAATGGGGCTGTGTCTAGTTGGAGGCCTGTGGCCAGTGGTGTCCCACAGGGGTCAGTACTGGGCCCGGTGCTCTTGAACTTGTTCATCAATGACTTGGATGAGGGCACAGAGTGCACCCTCAGCAAGTTTGCAGATGACACCAAACTGGGAGGAGTAGTCGACACTCCCAAGGGCCACGCTGCCATTCAGAGAGACCTAGACAGGATGGAGAGTTGGGCAGAGAGGAGTCTCATGAGGTTCAACAAGGACAAGCGCAGGGTCCTGAACATGGGGAGGAATAACCCCAGGCACCAGTACAGACTAGGGGTTAACCTCCTGGAAATTAGCTCCACAGAGAGAGATTTGGAAGTCCTGGTTGACAACAGGTTACCCATGAGGCAGCAATGTGCCCTTGTGGCCAAGAAGGCCAATGGGATCCTGGCTGCATCAGGAGGAGTGTTGCCAGCAGGTCGAGGGAGGGGATCCTGCCCCTCTGCTCGGCTCTGGTGAAGCCGCACTTGGAGTATTGTGTGCAGTTCTGGGCTCCCCAGGACAAGGGGGACCTGGAGCTTCTAGAGAGGGTCCAGCATAGAGCAACAAAGAGGATTAAGGGACTGGAGAATCTATTGTATGAGGAAAGACTAAGCGAGCTGGGCCTGTTTAGCCTGGAGAAGAGAAGATGGAGAAGGGATTTGATTAATATGTATAAATACCTGAGGGGAGAATGTAAAGAAGATGGGGCCAAACTCTTCTCCATGGTGGCAGTGACAGGACGAGGGGTAACGGGTGCAAGTTGAAACACAGGAAGTTCCACCTCCATGTGAGGAAGAATTTCTTTCCTGTGAGGGTGACAGAGCCCTGGAACAGGCTGCCCAGAGAGGTTGTGGAGTCTCCATCTCTGGAGATCTTCAAAACCTACCTGGATGCCACCCTGCGGCACATGTTGTAGGTGTCCCTGCTGGAGCAGAGGGGTTGGACTAGATGATCTCTAGAGGTCCCTTCCAACCTTAACCATTCTGTGATATAATTAGGAAAGCTTCCTGGGAATTTAAAAATTCTGTAATGTTTGAATAATGTACAATAAATAAAACATAGTTTTTTCATAGGTTATAGGATCCATCTGGAAAAATGAGATATTGTCCTGTAATGAAAATTAAAGGAGAAAAAAAATAAGATGGCTTAATTCTAGCACTTTTTAAAATTTTGAATCGGTGTTGTTGTACTCCTTAAGGTCTTTTAATACAGGGATGGGAAATTTTTGCAAATTCTATTTTAAAGATTTTATAGTAAGTTGTTTTTCTGCTTTGAGCCCTCTTGTTTGTGCCTGAGAATGTTTTTTCTTTTATCTCTTCATTGGAGATACATATTAAAATCTACTGATTTTCTGAAGAGATTCTGTAGTATTTTATATCTGTTGTGAATTCTAGGTGTTCAGTCTTGCCTCTCCCAGTTGGGTAGCAGCAACTAGGAGATGCTGCTCTTTCACACTGATTCATGGAGCACTAAACTTTCTTAGTAATAATCCAAAAATTCCAAAATTAACAATATAATATCATTTGAATGTGTTAGACTTATGAAATGACTTTTCACTGCTTTCTAAAAATAATGTTCAAGATGATAGTAATTATTACTCAAAGGATGTAAACAATTATTGAATAATATATAGAAGGAATTTTCATTTATCGTCCAGAAAATGCTTCAGAAAACAAGTATAATAAACCTCATACTTTAGTAGGAAAGCTTAAGACTTTAGCAAAATAAAGGTCACCAGCACCTACTGTGTCACCAGTATTATTGAATGCAGAAACAGCACCCTTGGCAGCTTCTCCTGTGCACCCTTCTGCGCAAATCACTACCACATAGCCGCACTCTGGGAGCAGCACTTACGTAGGCCTAACACCTGCTGTGTTTGACCCTAACTCATCAGGAGTCAGTTGGAGATGATTGATCTTATTGATTAGGAATATCTGACAGTGCTTGTTAGAAATTGCTAGAAGGTAAGACCTCCTGTAGTTATCCTTTTGCAGCAGTAGTCACCCTGAAGTTCTTCAAAGACTTCTCAGGAGTCTTTGAATGACTCCAGAAGAAATTCTTAAAAGATTCAGAAGTAGAACATGGAAATGACTGTGTAAGTGGATGCGGTTGTTGAATGCTTCTGTTAAATGTTTTCATTTAGTCATGTTTGGGGTCTTTGTTTGCTTTTTGTAAATACTGGCACGGGTAAGTTTCATTAGCTGAAACATTCAGGTGAAAAGTTTTGATCTTAAGCTTTAGGAAGGCAAGTTTTGAAATGATTGCTGTTACAGAAAATCCACAGCATCCTATGACACTCACGTTAAAAGTCTTAACTGGCTATGCATCAAATCTTTGCATTTTAAACAGTAAGTTCATAGGACATATAATGTTAGCAAAAACACAGTAGCACTGTTTGAAAGAACAACTGCATCAGATAAGTGGTCTCTCCATAGTTCAGGCTAGTATATTTTTAATAAGCAAATGTTCCTAGGGAACATGAAGGGATCTCCTGAAGGTGTGTTTTTGCTTTGTGTTTTCCCTCAAAGGGACTGTGGCTATAAGTGTTCATGTTAGGATTATGCAAGTGTTCATGCTACAATGTTTGCCTACACTTTTAGGCAGCATAGAGTTATGTTTACTAAAAACACACTTGGACAGGTTTGTGGGGGGAAAAATAAGTCTGGGGAAAGATATTCATTTTTTTGCATATTTGCAAATCCTATTCACTGATGTTTAGCTAAACAGAGAAAATAAGCTGCTTGCAGAAAGGAAAAGAGCTGAGTTAGGGTTCTGATATTGAGTAACAAAATAATTATGTCACATAATTTCCATGACTTAGTATTCCTTCATCAATTGGAAGAAATAATTTTGCTTTTTTGTTTATCTTGTAAGTTTTGGTCATAGAATCATTATGGTTGGAAAAGACCTTTAAGATCATTGAGTTCTTCAACCCAGGAGAATATTTCCATCCTAACTTAAAAATGAATGCATAAATAGATTCATTAATAAATAATGAATAAATGAATGAGTAAAACAATTACACTAGCCTGCTGAGAATAGCAGGGCTGCTGATGGTAGTGTTAGGGTTGAATTTCCAATTTTGTTTTGTCACTTTCATTTTAGAAGTGTTTTGTTTAATTATTATACTTTCAGCATTGTAATGCCACCTATACCTATTTCACCATTAATCTGTCAAGTTGTTGTAGGGTCTGGGCATATAAAATTGATTATTTTCTGTTGAGATCTATGTTCTAAAATATGCTTGTACAATTACACATATCTTCCTTCAACATTTATTAAATCTACAATTGATATTGGTATCCTATTTTTTTTTAACCCAATGGTGACTTATGCCGTGTGGCAAATGTGCCCCTAAAGAGTAATAAACAGATAATTTTCTGAATTTGCAGTCTTTCAGGAAGAGAGCAAGCTGCTGGAACAATGCTATCTACATCAACAGGAGAATTTTAAAGGAAAACAAAAAAAAAGCCTGGAAGTAGAACGTACAAAAGAGAATTCCTTGTGTCAGGCTCTGAATCTAAGACTTGAAAAAAGAGAAATGGGGTAGATAAAAGTTTTACAATAACCAGGGAAGTGAAACATGTTATTTAACATGTTACTTAAAGTAGAAGCAGAAATACTGGTCTGACTTCAGGAGCTATTGATTCCACTTGACAATGGACTTGAGATGTTAATGATCACTCCCTAGAACTTCTGGACAGTCTGCTATGGGTATTGTATCTCATTTTAAAAGCAAGTAATTTGTAAGAAAAGCATGGAAGTCCTCTCAGTTGTACATTTATATGTATACTAGTGTGGAGAAGCCCAGGAGGACATCTTCAGCCTTAAAGCAGGATGAATCAGACTTACAACCTGATTCATAGATGTTTGTTCTTAGAAACCTCTAGTGCCAGAAACTTTACTGCCTTCTAAGGCAGTCTCTAACTAGCACCTAGCCTATTCTTAGCAGTAGGAAGTCCTGCAATGTGTAAATCAAAAATCTTTACTACCTCTTTAACTTCACCACTCTCTGCCTACATTCCAGCAAAGACCAAATTATTTTCTTCCTCTTTGCAGCAGCCTTTGAAGTACTTAAGACTAACAACAATTCTTTCACTGCTTTAAAGAATGTTAATTATGGTCATTGAAATCTAATCCCCAAGGTAGAAATTGAGGATTCAGTGCTCCAATGGGGCCTTATCAGCATCATGTTTACTTAGAAGTGATGTTTCTACACACTTATATATTTGCTCTGTCCTCAGCCAGTGATCTTCTGTAAGCTCCAGATCGTTTTCTGCAAAACTGTTATCTTGTCAATTCTTCTCTTTCCTGTTTGTTCAATTGATTATTTCTGCTTAAAGCTACAATCTTAAACTTTCTATATTGACACACCATTACTCTAATTTATTGAGACATGTTTGAATCTTAATCCTATTTTGTAATGTGCTTGTGATCCCTCATATCTTCCTGCTATTTGGAAATCCAGACAGATTTATGTTGACAGCATAGTTAAGATGGATTATTTAGTAACTCAACTCTGTTAATCCTTAACCTTGAACCACTGATAACAGCTTTCTGACTGCACAATGACAACTTCCGAAAAAAAAATAAAGCAAATTTGTCTTTTTTTTTAATAAACAATGCTCATCATGCAAGATTTGATTTCTAATCAGAAAAAGCTTCTATTTAGAGTCAGTAGTGATGGAAGATTCAGTGCTGTTTCAGAGCAAAGGAAGGTGATGTGTTCTTGAGCTGAAGTTAAATAGATCAAATCATTTCAGGTGTGCTCTGTAGTGCAACCAGAAGGTCAAGAGATTTGTTGCAATGCTTGGGGAGTTCCTCTAGGAATAATTTTGATCATCCCACAGCTGAAGAGAAAAATCACTTAAACTTTATACTCATTAATGTTGGAAAGAGTCAGTATTCTTTGCCTCTCAATAGGACTTCCTAGCTGGGATGAAGCTAAGATACCTGATTGCCAGTCATCTGATCTACCTCATGAAACATGCAACTGCCTGCACTTGTTTTGCAGGTGCACCCTGAGTCTCCTACACAGATAAGATTTGTGCTTTCCATAGATGTTTCCATTGTGTCTGTGGTAGGTAGTTGCAAGAGGCAGAGCCTGAGCTTGTATTGAATTGCTATGTATTGTACACAGACTTGTATGCTTCCAGCAACAGTCTCTCCTCCACACATCTCTCTTTGATCAAGTAGTAATTGTAACACATAAGAGGTGCTGCAGCTGTTATGTATGTATAACCTGATGTAATCAGGTTATACATACATACAAGTGTAGGTTTATTCTAAAAAAATAAAAGCATGGTAGCAGAAACAAGAGATTACTGAAGAAAAAAATACTCAGTTATATTCCATAAGCTAATAGTTGCATAAAAACCCCTGTTAAACAAATGTTAAGGTGAAAAAGCAGTGAAATGTAAGAAAACGTCCATCATTAGAACTGCTACATAAACTGAAGTCACTTTCTTTTGTATATATATACATGGTTATATAGTGCTTAATGATTTCAGTTCTATTTTTTCACAAGATGCCTTTCCTCAGTCTGAGACAGATGAGGTTGTTATTTGCTGATGTTCCATATTTTGTTTTCTCCCCATTGTCAAGTGGAAAACAAGAAACGCAGTATTCTGCATTATTTAGACGCAACTCAGAAACTAAAAAAAAAAAAAAATATTAAAGGTGTTTTCTTTGTTTATGGTCCTAATCCTAATGAATGTCTTCTTTGCTTTGGTGTTTACCAAGGGCAACCCTGTAGAGTCCCAGACCCTAGGGACAAGAGAAGAAGACGGGAGAGAGGAAGACTTGCCCAGGATAGAGGAAGATTGGGTCAGAGAGCACCTAAGACACCTCGATACCAACAAATCCATGGGCCCTGATGGGATGCACCCCAGAGTTCTGCGGGAGCTGACGGATGTCATAGCTAAGCCGCTTTCTATCATCTTTGAAAGATCCTGGAGAATGGGGGAGGTGCTGGAGGACTGGAAGAAAGCCAATGTCATACCAGTCTTCAAAAAAGGCAAGGAGAACCCAGGCAACTACAGGCCAGTGAGCCTCACCTCCGTCCCCGGAAAAGTGATGGAACGGCTCATACTGGCTGTTGTCTCCAGGCACATGGAGGACAAGAAGGTGCTCAGGACTAGTCAACATGGATTCACCAAGGGGAAATCATGCTTGACTAATCTGATAGCCTTCTATGATGGGATGACCGGCTGGATAGATGAGGGGAGAGCGGTGGATGTCATCTACCTTGACTTCACCAAGGCTTTTGACACCATCCCTCACAACATCCTCCTGGACAAGCTCCGGAAGTGTGGGATGGATGAGTGGTCGGTGAGGTGGATTGGGAATTGGCTGGACGGCAGGACTCAGAGGGTGGTGATCAGTGGGGCAGAGTCTAGTTGGAGGCCTGTGGTTAGTGGTGTCCCCCAGGGGTCAGTCCTTGGTCCAGTCCTGCTCAATTTATTCATCAATGACCTGGATGAAGGCACAGAGTGCTCCCTCAGCAAGTTTGCAGATGATACGAAGCTGGGAGGAGTAACTGATACCCCAGAAGGCTGTGCTGTCATCCAGAGGGACCTGGACAGACTGGACAACTGGGCGCTGAGAAACCTCATGAAATTCAACAAGGCCAAGTGCAAGGTCCTGCACCTGGGAAGACACCAGTACAGGTTGGGGACCGACCTTCTGGAGGGCAGCTCTGCAGAGAAAGACCTAGGCGTCATGGTGGATGACAGGTTGACCATGAGGCAGCAGTGTGCCCTCGTGGCCAAGAAGGCCAAGGGGATCCTTGGATGCATTAAGAGGAGTGTCTCCAGCAGGTCGAGGGAGGTGATCCTGCCCCTCTACTCAGCCCTGATGAGGCCACATCTGGAGTACTGTGTCCAGTTCTGGGCCCCCCAGTACAAGAGGGATGTGGAGCTGCTGGAGAGAGTCCAGCGCAGGGCGACTAGGATGATCAGGGGCCTGGAACATCTGCCCTATGAGGAGAGGCTGAGGGAGCTGGGCTTGTTCAGCCTGGAGAAGAGAAGGCTGAGAGGGGATCTGATCTGTGTCTATAAGTGCCTCAAGGGAGGCAATGAGGAGGATGGGGCTGGCCTCTTCTCACTGGTGGTCACTGACAGAACCAGAGGAAATGGCCACAAATTGAAGCATAAAAAGTTCCACGGGAACTTAAGGAAGAACTTCTTGACAGTGAGGGTGACAGAGCATTGGAACAGGCTGCCCAGAGAGGTTGTGGAGTCTCCTTCTCTGAAGATCTTAAAGACCTGCTTGGATGTAGTCCTGTGCCACGTACTCTAGGTGGCCCTGCGTGTGCAGGGGGGTTGGACTAGATGACCTCTAGAGGTCCCTTCCAACCTTAAGCATTCTATGATTCTATGATCCCAGGTGTAGTAGTGTAATCCCAGTTTAGGTGCTTGTATTTAATTACGATCTCCCTTCTTGTTTCCATATAACTTACTTGGAAGCTAAAGATGACAAAGCTACATATTTTCTAGTAGTATTGCAAATGTAAAGAAGTAGCATTTCCTTTGGTTCAGCTGATCACAGAAATTCTGCTCTAAGAAGTGGTGAGTGTTCACACTGTTTTGATACTTCTTTACCCTTGAGATTGTTTGGGGCGTAGAGACCACTGTCTTCCTAGTACCTTAAAGTCTAGAATAAATAAATTCTGGCCTGTATGTGTGAAACTCCTTGTATGTGTCTAAACTCCTTCCAACTGAAGAGAGAACTGAATCTTTCCATTTTAAGACTGAGTACCTGGGCCAGTCAGCTGTTACAGAAGGACTATGTGCCTTCATATTTTAAAATAGTGTCCTCTACAGCCTTTTGTGGCAAATACATGAAATATGCAACAGTCATACTCTAAGAACACCAAGGGAAGTGGACCATTAGTCCACTAGTGACATTAATTCATTAGTGGACATTAGTCCATCTATTCCTGGACCACAGGAGGGTTTGGACATACCGAATGCTTCACATACTGAAACAACTCTAGACATCTGAAGCCCAAGTGCTTGGGGAATTTGAACAGGGAGATGCTCAGTGAATTCAGATTTCTAGATTAAAGGGTAGATGGGATTAGACAGAGGGAGTTAATTCCTGCCTGAGAGCCTCTTTAGGTGACTGGATTGTTTATTGGATCTTTCCAAAGAGGTTAAGGTCAAAGACATTCACTCATTTTAGGCCCCAAACTAGAAATACTTAACATTACTCCAGTGTCACCGAAAACCGTGAATAAACCTCTTAACACCAATGTAGTATTAAGAAGCAGGCATTCACTTTATTGCAGCGCTGGATGCATGGGGGATAGCTCCACCTATCATGCACACCCTAAGGTGCACTAGCTAAAACTTTTATTTCTCTATTATCTACATATGCATTAAGCTCTAGGAGTGATTATACATATTCATTTTATTTCCTGGAACTAATTATAATATACCCCACCCTCCTGCATGTGCGCCCTCTGTCCCTTTGGTGGTCTCTGGTGGTCTTTTGAGACCCCCTGGTGATCGTCTCGCTGTGTCCACTCGATGTCATCCCGGAACTCACTTCCATATACAGCCCTATTTTGGCTCAGAAGCCTTGTGTAGGTTTCACTGCCCAGTTCCAGATAGTCCTTTGAAGATACGGTGGTCCTTATCTTCATCCTTAACTGGTCTTTGCTGTTCTTGCTCATATTGTCTCATAATATCCCAGGATCACCTGCTGTTTTGTCTGTACCTTCCAGTGACAACAGCCGAAATCATGTCCTTGGGCACATTCTCCTCTGGGGTTTCTCATAACACTAGTAATATTTGTTTTCAGGTAAGTTTCTCTTAAGAGAAACTCTCTGCTGTCATCTTGCAGTGAACTAAAGGAAGAGACTTAGAACAACCGTTTTACTTTTAAGAGTCATATGTCAAAATTCTTTCCATATTTGGAGCATTGAGATAGTAAAGTATCTCAGGTGTAATAGAGCACTCCAGGATAGGACAGTGAACATCACTTAGTGCGCTGGAACTATTCTTTTTTATTCTTTTTATTTTTTTTTCTCCACTGGGAAGTTCACCACAAAGAAAAAATAGGTCCAGAATTTCTATGAGTTTGGTCAAAACATTAGTTATAGTGATCGTAGGGCTGCTTGCTGTCCGTTATAGATACATTAAACTGCACTTAGTTCAGCTGCGCAGCACACTCTCTCATGCCCATATACAGAAGCCCATTTCGAGTGACTAAACCGTGGAGTTGAACATATCTGGAAAGAGGAGCAGGAGGTTTTTGTTGCAGTATGGACTTTTCCCTGATGTAAGGACAAGTATGAAATCTGCCCATATCTGATAGGAAAATCATAAGTGTGTCAATAACAATGAATGAGGTCTAGCTAGTACACTTTTATATCTAAAAGTACAGATGAGATCATTGTAAGTAATGGAGATATGTCACTGGAACAAGAGTGCAGTAGGGTGAGGCCCTTTTTGTCCTACGATCACAGAACAAAAATCAAGGATTTAAAAATGTTCCTTTGGGGGCTGATTGGTGTATAGACAGTAGTGTTTCCAGACACAAAAAGCCAAATTCCAGTTAGAGACAGCAGTTAATGAGAGGTGACACAAATGTTACTTCCCTGCAGAAGTCCTTCTGGTGGAACTGGACTAACTGAAGGCCATTTTTTTGTGTTCTGGGACAAAATGAACTGTAGGAACATATCTAGGGAACGGAGGCCTTCCCATGGGAAGTGGCTGCAGGGAGCTGAGCTTAAAGAAGATAGCGGATACTCCCTGAGTTAAAGGAATGTGAACAGTAGTCCTTGAACAGCAGGCATGAGAAAGTTGGGCGAGACAGAACCTTGATTAAGCTTGTCAGTAAGAAAGAAGGACTGGTGCACAGACCTATGGTGTGAATACACGCCGTTATCCACGACCAACTGAATGCGGTAGAAATGCATGGATAGTAGCCTGTGACCAATCGTAGCTGTACACGTGTAGAGAGCTTGCTTCTGCTTGTGTATATAAGTACGCTATTCGGGCTAAATAAAGGATTCACGAATCAGGAGCTAATTCACATGGAGTCTGCGTCTGTGATCCCCTCCCGATTCCTTGGGCCGGCAAGAAGTTTCCAACAATGAACCACTGACAGTACATCTCCAGATTCCTTTTAAATATCATTCTCAGACACTGATAAATGGATTGGACTAAAGTTTAAAAAAATGAAACAGCATAGAAAATTCCAGTCCATTTTTTTTAAACCACTGTAAAAAGGAAGGTGCTGGGGAATGTTAGGTAGTGTTGTTAAACTTCCTTATGTGTCAGTTTGCAATAAGCATAAAATGACTTGGAAATGAGTTTTGTAAGCCCCTTGATGCTGCAAATGAAAGAACTGAAGTTCATTTTGTCACATATCTTGGCTTTGGACAGCTGTATTCAGTCTTGTTCCTAGAAAGTCTTGCTCAGCAAAAGTTGGAAGGCAGAATGAAGATCTAGAAGAGGAGGTAAGCCTTCTCAGGTGCTCTATAAGCCAAAATACCTCAGCAGTGATCAGAATCCTCTCTTTATAAGAAGAGATTAAGAAAGCTGAACAACAAACTTACTTCTTAATACATTAGCTTAATGGAAAAATGAAGAATGCTGAACTTTATATGGATATACCAGAAGTAGACATCCAATGCCAGCCACTGAGAATTAATGAGCTGGCCCTTTCATTTTCCACCAAAATTCAGAGACTAGCTTAGAAGGCATGAGACTTAAAAAAAAAAAAAAAAAAAAAAAGTATAAAAATAGTAATTAATCTATTAGAAATTTATCATAAGTGCACGATAGATGATGATACATTGTGAATGCATGATATAATGTATAGAGGGTTCTTTATATAATTTAAACGAGTATTGCAGCTTATATTCTTTGACTGGTTAGGCTCAGTGTTTTGATCTGCAGGGTGTAGTGCTTGCTACCTGCTATGCTGAATAAAAGAATCGCTGTGACAAATCTAGTGCGGCAATGAGCTGTGCCACTAGGCAAGGCTGAGTGAGTCTGGTTTATAGAAGAGAAGACATTGGAAAGGGAACATGGGGTGCTGAGAGCACCGAGCAAACTGTGGAGTGCCTGGAGTCGGCATCCTTGGGATCAGTAGTGCCAATAATGGCCACTAGCTAGGGGACAAGCAGACTTTGGAAGGAACAGCCCCAACATGATATCAGTATAGCTGCTTACAGTCATGCTCACAAACATCATCCATGCTTCAGAGGACTGTGGCTGTGTCTACAAGCTGTAAAGCTTTCCAAGGCAGGAAATACCAGCCATGAAACTAACAAACACCTTCATATTAGAATAATTTTCGCCCAGGGAAGCATTTCAGTGTGTACTCGATATTTAAATACACTTCTCAGGTGATATTAGACTATCATCTGTCAACAAATTCAGAGGGAAAATTCCTCCAGCGAGGACTAGGTGGCGCAGTAGGTTAATGCATTGCCATTTTTCAGGCATTTTAAGGTCTCCACATTCCTGTATTTTTCCACAGCCTCCGATGTTTATTGCCATATTGATGTATTGATAACATGGCAGAACCTCACTGCTTTTCCATGGCTTTCCTGATTCATGACTTTTCATGCCCACCTAAGTAAAAGGCCACATTGAAAAGCTCACAAGGTACTTTCTGGACAAAACAAGAAAAAAAAATCTCATTTTCTGCATGATTCTTCTAAGCAGAAGTGGAGTTGAGGGTAAAAAGAGTTTGCCTACTTCTAATCTCAGAAAATTAGAGTTCATTTCAGTCTCACTACCCTTCTGAACACCGCATGGGTGTGTTTATAGATGTCTGTATACCAATAAACCACTGTTTGGCAAACCACTGTATTTGCCAAACGCTAAAGTAAATCTCAAAGTAAGCATTTTCCTCCAAGAAAAAGAAAAAAAATGGAAAAATACATGATTAGGACGTCCTCAGTATTTTCTCTGTATATCATGAAAATGAAAAGAGAGTTCAGAGGTAAAAAATTGCTATTTTGCTTGGAAGAAAACATAACTATCATCTGAACAATTTTGTAAAGTTATTGTGAAGTTATTTAATCAAGTGTTAAACAGAATAATTCTTTGTTGATGAATTGGGTTGTAGCAGAGAACTAGTTTCTCAAATAGCAAACAGTGCTTACATAAAAAGCACAAGATAGGAGTCCATCACATGTATCATTATTTGCGAAGATAACTAAGTGATGATTAATGAGCTATTTATATTCTTTGGAAGAGGTCAGGAGAGAGGTTATCAGTTTTTGAGCAGTAGTATGTGGAATTTTAAATGAACCCAATTATCAAAAAGGTTGAGGGTAACAGTCAGATGGTTAATCTACTTAGCATTTAGCATCTGCTTCTGGTAGGTGTCAAGTGCCTTAGCAAGGCACTGAGTGCACTCAGATTACATTAAAGAGGGAAGTCCCTTCCTTCCAGGAGATTCTCAGCCACTAGCAGGATAAAGCTATTAGCATCCAAGCAGTAATGGAGAATAGGAAAAATCCATTTGTTTTTTCTTTTTTTTTCTTTTCAGTTTTCTATTCCTGAAATGGCTTGCAGAAGTTACCAGTGCATTGTAAACATGAAACTGAGATGAATGACTTCAAGCAAAATACCCGCCATCTGCTCTGAGCCACAAGGTAAGTCTGAATCCTGAAGATCACAGAGGGAAATGGAAAAGAGATGGAGGCCTAGAAAACTTCAGGTGGTAGATTTAGGCCCTCCACTTGTTCTGGATGGGCTCGGGATTTGGCAATAATCACGCAAAACGAGGTGGCTACGTCACGTATTTATTCAGGTGAAAATACATTAAAGAAGCAAAGTACGGATAGTTACTCATGAGGTAATACTTGCCAGCAGGATATTGAGACTGAACATCCTCTCGAGCTGGCGGATTAGAGGGTTGCTAACAGGCTCCCAACTTGGCAGGCATCCCCGCGGAGACAATGTAGGCCTCAGTGTTAGGAGTTTTTCCTTCCCCCCCCCCCGC
>VWPW01017460.1:0-18841 GCA_013389825.1 Crypturellus undulatus | reverse complement strand
AAAAAAAAAAAAAAAAGGCAAGCCACCACTCTAGCCTTTAAGTACCAACAAATACATACCTAGTGTGATGAGACCTACAGGAACAGAGGGCTGACAGACAAGCAGCAAATTCACCTGTCTGCAACAGAAAGGTTGTGTACTTCTCCAGGAGCTTGAATGCTATAGCATTCCATGTACCTGTAGCCAGCCTGAAAAATACCGAGAGCAAGGGGAGTTACTCATAAGTCATCCTGCTCCCATGCCTGCACACACACCCCAAAGAGCAAATAGCCTTCTATGAAGCTCAGGACTGATCTTTGATAACAGAAAGCATAGCCAGGATTTATCTTGCCCTGTAAATAACGCAGTACACACAGGGCAAGATTTAGAGCCAGCATCAGCCATCAGCTCATGGCTACAAGGTAGACTAGATGCATTCAGCAATCTTGGTCTTCCAGGGAAGGGGGCAAGTGGCCAGTTCTCTTGGAAGGAGAGCCTCTCTCCCAGGCCAGCAGGGACAGAAAGCTATGCTGGGGCCTGTAGGGCTACTAACACAACACAACTACACCCAAACCCTTCTGGCAGAACAGACCAAAGGTCTCAGTAACAGGGGTAATCAGAAAGCTGAAGGCAAGGCTTGAGTAAGCCAGATCCACTTCCAGAGCAAGTTCCCCCCAGCACACCAAGCTAATTGGTGCAACACAGACCTAGATTTTGTTACTGCCTTGAATCCCTTTCTTGGAGGCACAAGAGCAACAGGCCTGTAGCCTCTCCACAAAAGGCTGTCAAATGGATGGAAGTGCTCTGCAAAGGGATACTCCCCTACCCCAGCTGCTGGCCCAGCTGCTCAGCTGTTCAGAGGACAAGCAAATAGAGCCCTGGTGCCCAAGAGACCTGCTGCAAGTGATTNAGGCTGTCAAATGGATGGAAGTGCTCTGCAAAGGGATACTCCCCTACCCCAGCTGCTGGCCCAGCTACTCAGCTGTTCAGAGGACAAGCAGAGCCCTGGTGCCCAACAGCCCTGCTACAAGTGATTAGCTGGGGGAGTCAAATTGCACCAGTTCAGCAGCATTTGGCCACCAAAAGACCTTACACCAGAGCAATGAGCTGCAAGGGGGCAGGAGTGCCCCAGCTGTCAAGGCCCCAGCCCCCTACCCCAGGAAGCCTGCCTGCAGCACTCCAAGAGTAAGATTTTTGTTACCTTTTGAGGTCTTCAAATGCTGCAGTGTCCCAGTTCAGTCTCACATGGGTAGCCACGGCTGGCTGGCAGCTTAGGAACAGCAGGAGCAGACATACCTCAAGGCATTGCCTGAGCAGTTGTAGGTGGAAGGTACCCTTGGCTGGCTTCCCCACCTATCTGCAGTTAGCTGTACTTGGTGCTTTCAGGACTTAATACCTCCCCCTTTCAGCTGCTGGATATAGCAGTTCCAGGCTGCATCTGGAACTTAGCAGCCAAGCGCTATGGAAGTGCAATCCATGAAGCAGGAGACAGTGTAGATACTATTACAAGACCTTGTTGAGTATCCTCCCCACCCTTGATCTGGTCATACTCCAGGACTCACCTTTCATATCCCATTCTCTTTCTCAGCAAGGGCAGTTAGCCTGGCTTGCCAGCTCACTCTCTGCTCAGGAAGCTCCCTTGTGCCATGCAAGACAGCCTCCTGCTGAGCACATTCCCAGAGAGCCAAGCTGCCTGCGTGAGCCCAAGCCATGCCCTGCATTGCCAAAGGGGAAAAATCAGCAGTGCTCTTGGACAGAGGTGGCCCAACACACTTCCTTTAGCCTCTGCACCACAGCTGAGTGGCTGGGACCGGTCCCAGAGGAGACAGACCAAATAACCAGGGACCACTTCCTGCAGGAAGCAAGGTCAGGAGAGCACCTACTGCTAGAGGAGCTTGAGTCACAGTAATTCATGTTTTGCATGGCATGTGATCAAGCCAAATTCAGTACGAGGTACAATTTAAATAGCAACATAGGACATATACCCCTACTTCCCCCTGTCCATCCCTGTAGCACACACACACCAGCAAGCAGATTAGTGCAGGAAATAGCAGAGCAAGCAGCCATGGCCAGTTTGGGTTTATTTCATTGTGTGGGAAGTGACAGGGAAAAAAAAAAAAAAACCAAAACAAGCCACAGCAGTTAACTAAACTTGATGGCTTTGACTTGAAAGTCACCCTCCACAGCTAGGTATTCGATTTTCTCCATGCTGAGGCGATTGGGGAACTGAAACTCCGTCTCAGCCAGCTTCACTGTAGCCTCCCCCGCGTCGAAGGAGATGCACATCTGTAGAGAAGCATGACAGGGAAGAGCAACACATCATCATTGACAGGTCAGGCTCCTCACTCCCTCCAGCCTGGGCACATGGGGATGACTGATAGTGCCTCCACAGGTGATCAAGCCGGTGGCTTCTGGTTCCTCCCTGTCCGGCAGAGGCACCAAGGGGAGGAATCTGTTTGCTCTGCTCAAGGACAGCCCAAAGTTTCTCTAGTGAAGGGATGAGACTGATACAGCTGAAATGATAAGCTAGTTTATATTGGTGTGTTTGTAAAAGCAGGACAGTGCAGAGATCTTACCACCCCGAGCTGCTGAGTACTGACTCACATGGAGCAGGGCTACATGCTCCCTCAGTCCCTCTGCTAGACTCTTGTCCTGGTGCCTACTCCCTCCAGGCCTGCCTCCTTCATCTCAGGGATGGTGGATGGCATTAAAAGCTCTACCTTTGTAGTACTGGTACTGCTGTCTGTGCCAGGAGCTTGCACACACCCTCAGGGCCTCACCTCAATCTTGTCACCGTGCTGGAAGGGGAAGTCAGTCTTCCTGTCCTCCTCGCCCCAGGCACCATCTTCCTTGGAATTGCACACAACAGTGTTGACATCCCCCTTGCAGTCAAAGCGGGGGTTGAAATGCAGCAGGAGGGTGCTGCTGTCCTTCCCTACATTCACAGCAAACCTGGAAGACAGTGAGAGCTGCAGAGGAGCTTCCCGCATGTTCTGCAAGAGTTCCAGCCACAGCTGCTCCACACAAAGAGGCCGAGCCCTGCAGGAGCTCAGTCACCTCCAGAGGAGGGAGGATCCCATGTGGTCTCTCCCAGAGAGACATGCATCCATTCCTTATCCCCCCACTTACCCTTTAGCATCCGACAGAATCTTCCCTTTGACCTTGATGCACTCTCCAGGCTGGACGTCCAGCTGAGTGACCACCAGTCCGTGCTGTACCAAACCATAGGAGTTAGCCCAGGACCAGTGGACCGCACTCTTAGCTACAGGCCATAAAGCAGGATACAGATATCCCAAGGAAGGCTTGCACCACAAATAAGACAGCTTGTTCCTTTTCAGGGAGCAGATTATTCCCTCCCTCAGCTGCATATCCCCAAAATAGCATTTAATGGATTCAGAGCACCTCCACTAAAGGGAGGCTGCACCTTGGCCAGGTCAGACTGCACAATTCAGGCTGTGCCCCACAGCCTGTACTCCAGAATCAGACACCCTGGTACTGAGCTCTGCATACCTAGATGATGGGAAGGGCAGGGGCTGATCCCAAATCCAGTTACGTTAAATAATTGGGCTCATCCTCCTTTCCTGGGTTCTGGAAGGACATACCCATCAGCCACAGGCAGCTCTGGAGCTCAGCACCTGCCTAAAACAGGTCTCACCCTCATGTTTACTCCCTGCTCTGCCCACAACTGAGGTCAGGTTTCCTCAGTCACTAAACTGCTTATCACCATGGCAGTGAGAGCACCTACTAATGCTGCTTACTAGTATTTATTAGTTATTTCTTTAATTGGACTGCTCAAGTACAGCCTGACACACAGCCTTAATGTGGAATGGGTCCTTTCAAGAGAAGGAGAGCCCTTCTGAGTTCCTCTGCTCTTTAGTTAAAGATAGCTCAGACCTATACCTAAAAGGCATTATTTCCAAAAGAAAAATACAAGGGTGAAAAATAAAGTTATTCAGATACTGTAAACAATCCCAGGCTTTAATTACTTTTCAGTAAGTTTTTAAAACATGCAGCTATCCATTAAAGCAGCCTCTCCCCTTAGGCAACATAGGCTAGAGAAAGGAAAGAGAAAAGCAGCTCATCAGCCCTGACCCTTCCTCCTACAGCCACATATCAGCCCAGCATTTCCTCTCAGCTAATCCTTCTCTTCCCTTTCCTCTGGCACCACCGTGCCCCAAACCCCCACACACTAAACCCTGCCCATCACAGCAACCCAGTGAGAAAAGCACTCACTTGCTTCATGCTGCAGACACCAGCCCCTCCAGGCAGGACACTCCACAGCCCAGGGTGACTCAGCACTGAGCCCCAGCAGCTTAAATCACTCGGGCAGGACTATCACATGATGTGTGTGGGGGGAGACGTGGATCAGCTCCAGTTGTTTTGGGTCTGAAACAGTCCCAGCCATTCAAAGTAGGCAGCAGGGGGTCTTGGTTGGATCTGTATCCATACTATTCTTTGCTGGCACAGTTTGGGTGGTTTTTAAAGCTGGTGGTAGTTTGCTTCTGCGTGATCCTAGAAATCCTTGCTGTAAGCTCTCCTAGCTGCTGCTACGCACTGTGTGCTGGCACTTCTCCCGGGAGCCCAAGCGTGTCTCTGTGCCTGCAGCGAGGTGGCTGCTTTTCGTTAAGTGATCCCTGGCTAAAATCAGGATCGGATTCTTCATGCTACGACTGTAAAGTGACTGCTTCTAAAAATGAGTCTGTACTTGTACTTCCAGCCCAGCCTCCTGCCAGCAAGGGGACTAAACCAACAGGAGCCCATGAGTACAAAACATTACTGCTTGCATTTAAATAAAAAGCCCATGTTCAATGCCAGAATTTTAAGAGTGTCTAAAAGTTATGGCTGTTTATGCGGACACTAGGATACGTGAGAAATCAGGCTGCAGCTTTTGAAAAGTAGCGTGATCTTACTGGTTCGATTTCAGTTGCAAAAGACTCCAGAGGGAAAAGAAAAATGCTTTGTTAGCAGCCGAAGGGGCCAGGCAGGGCTGAGCGCAGCCAGCAAGAAAGGAGGCTGTTTTCTCTGCCAGTCTGTTCCCCTTTACTGCGTCTCTTGAAATCACATAATGTTATTGCCCCAAGGGGCTCTGCAGAGCAGGTGGCAAAGGTGGCAAGGGACAAAGCACTACAATGCTTTGGTCTATGGGACAGGGCCAGTTGGCACTACTCTTAGCTTTGTACTGATCTTAGGAGGGACGTTTGGCCTCCATGCCTCAGTTTCCCCCCGTGACTGAAAGGACGGTAGTGACAGGCAACTTCACAGTCCCACCAAGAGATTATCAAAGGCTTTTTAAAATTTCAGTGGGAGTTATTCTAAATGCAGCATGTTTCTTGTTGGCTAAGCCCCGACTAGCCTGTGAGATAGATAGCCGCTGATAACATTGAAACGGAGGGTAGGAATTTATGGCGAGGTAGCAGAAGGAAACGTGCCACCGGGCAGGAGCTTGCAAAGCCATCAGCAGCCTCCACTTGCTGCTATCCAAACAGTGTCCTGATACCATCCCTTGCCCCAAATATCCCCCGCCCGGTTCTAACAGTCACGAGGCATTTTAGTGTGACATACAACTCTGGGCTGCATTTAAACTGCAAATTCACAAGTGTGATTTGGAGTCCTGTGACTGAGGATCTTTAAAACAGGGCCAAATGCTGACTGGAAGCACCACAGGCAAAATCCCACTCATGGTCTGGCCTCCAGCTAATTCCCTGACCATGCTCTGCAGTTGCAAAAGCCATGCTGAAGTCAGGAGTTAACTGCAGGAGCCGACCTGGTGCTCATGGCGCATACCACTGCAAAGAGATCCTTCCAAGGGTGATTTGGAGAAAAAAACAAGAAATTCCACCTTAAGTTTGCCTGCGTCCTTCATGTGCTATCTAGGATCACGTGCTACAGTAGGCTTTACGTGCCTGTTTTCTGTGCAGTTGTTCCCCTGTTGGCTGCCACATGCGAGGGGTTGAGCAAATTCTATTTTGTCAGTTGGGTTTTTGTATTTGCTTTCCACCCAGCTCTGCAATCCCCCTGGAAACCTCTCTTTTCAGTGCTGGTTTGGGGGCACTGCTGCTGGGGAAGGGGGTTGTGGTACTACGGGCTTAACATGCCAGCCACTTCTATTCCCCTTCTGAAATGCTCATTTCTTATAAGCTGCTTTTGTGGCCTAATGTCTCCCTCCAGGGAGCTAGCTTTCAAATTGTACTCAGACACTCTGCTGTTGGATTTCCTTCAGCATTCAGCCCTAACAGCCGGGTTAGCAGAAACCCCTCTGGTCCTGCCCTGATTTAATGCTCTCGATCCTATGCCCAGTGGAATTAGCAGTGATCAGTGTCAGCCACAAGCTGTCCTGTGCTGCCAACCTACCCTCCTTTCTGCCTACCTCCCTGTGGTGGGGAGCCACAAGAAGGAACACCTCTCCTTTATGGTCTCCTTTATGGTCTTTATGGTTAAAGCAAAGGAAAAAAGTCNCTCCTTTCTGCCTACCTCCCTGTGGTGGGGAGCCACAAGAAGGAACACCTCTCCTTTATGGTCTCCACTGGTTAAAGCAAAGGAAAAAAAGTCCCCAGTGAGTCTCCTTCCTTTCCAACAGGTTTGCAAAGCAAGACCACGGTGTCCTGCCCCCTCCCACCAAGGACAACCCCAGAACCTCCAGGCCATATGAGGGAAAGGCAATAGACCTGACACACTCTGATACCCAGGACACAGGCTATGTCCCTAGGACAAAACACACAAGCCCCCCGCAGGCAGCAGATGAGGGACCCTGCTGGAAGCCAGGAGTAGTGAGGGAATTGTTGCCCCCTGCAAGTCACTTCTGCACCCCAGAACTGGCAGATGCTGCTTGGGTGGAAGTAAGAATGTCCCCTCACCCTCTGGCTCTGTAGGACAGGAAGCACTGTCCAGCACCAGCTCTCTGGCCTGAGCTCTTGGTACATGTTTTGATTTGCACAGGCTCAAGCCAGACAGTTGACTGCTCCAAGTGTTCTGTAAGAATGCCTTGAATTAATTTTTGGAAAGGCAAATGACTGAAAAATGCAGCTTTAATATTCTTTCCTGACTTCCTGCAAGAGAAAATTTAACCCAGCCCTTGGGGAGCTCTGTCATGACTAATGACTCATGTCATGAGAAATGGCTTACTGCTGGTTTGGGCAGGACTGAGCACACACTTCCACTACACTCGCTGGCAAGTTCAGGGGTGGTAGTGTCCAGGTAACACAGGGTCCAGATGCAGGCAGTGCCCTAAGGGTATTTGGCTCTTATTTGTTGGTGCTGCGTATCTTAAATTATTCATTTCTGTAGCTGGGAAAAAAAGGCTCCACTTCTTGCTAGAAGCGCTGATAGTAGCTTTCTTCTTTGGCTGTCACTTCACATCTTTTCATTCATGGCTTGCAGGCTGCCTCCTTTTGCAGGCAGTGTCTAAAGAGAAGGCAGCCCCTCTGTGCTTATCTGAACCAGAGCTGTGAAGTAAACCTTGCTTCTCCCAGGACACACTGAGAAGCAGCAGTCATGCTCTCTGGCAGGGCCCACAGAGCCGACATGGGGAAAACCCAGGGGAAGCCACAGGAGGAGAGCCCACCTCTCTCCTAGCAGTCCCATGCACATGCCTCCCTGGGCTACAAGTAGTCACAGCAGCACAGTCCAGAAACAGCACCCACAGCACCATGCCCCTGCACTACTAGAAATACACTTGCACCTCCATGGTCAGTGTTAGAGGAAAAACTACTTGGGTACATTATCTCTGGTGCAGCCAGCACCTTGTGCCCAAGAAATACATTTATGTGGCCATTACAGAAAAAAAAAAAAACGAACTCCCTCTATTTATAGATATAAAAACTTCACTTTTTAATTGCAAGCAAGTCTCAAATTTCCCCATGTCTTCATCACATCAAGACAGCACCTCTTTTTTTGCATTTTAAGACTTAGGTTCAGTGTACCTATCTAAATGGGATGCTAATCTCATTATAGACCTTGGTCACACCTACAACCTAAATATTTGTACTAGAATGGAAACTTTGAATCCATGGCTGTTACCCACCTTGTAAGGTTATCTGGGCACTTGCCCTTAAGTAATTCTGTGCTACTGCTGTTGGCTGTGCTACTTATTCTTCCCATGGCATGTTAGTTTCCACTCACGGTCTCCCCAGGGAAGCCTCTGGCTCTCTGGTTGTGCAGTTACAGGCCCTCACTGAGGAGCTCTCTGGACCTTTTTGTGCCAAAGGTCTCTTGCACAGCTCTTATTTTGTGGTCATTTGAAGGTCCCTCGCAGTGCCATCATTGCTGTGGTAGCCTCCAGTTGTATGTTATCCATGGAAGAAACTTAGGGGTGCCTCTGGAGACAGTAGAGGAAATGGAGCAAGACCCTCAAGAAAAGCCCCCTTAACTACTCTTTAAGACAGAGGAGCACTTAGGAACCACACTGCCATTTGGCACAACTCCAAGAGGCCCTCCCAGCACCTGCTGGTACCAACCATCTCCAGGCATTGCCTCAGCAGGAGTTTTGTGTCAGGAGCAGGGACCAAAAGCCCAGGTCATTCTAGAAGTGAGCAGGGTTGCATGCCACACCTTAGTGCTGCATTTTTGTCCCAGAAAGTTTCCTGATTACAGCTGCCCCCTATATTATAAGGGAGGCACCTATATTTGAGGTTAATTATCAGTTAAGTTAATTATAAAACACTTCTTGCTTTTTGTCTATCATTATGTCTCATCTTTACTTCCCTCATTAACACTGACCCAAACTGACAATCCCTGTGTTCCTCTCTCCTCTCTGTGGATTGGATTGAACTGGAACAAGCGAGTAGCAGCCCAGCACAAACTGGGCTTTGTTCTTTCAAGTTCATTTCACATTAGCACCCTTCCACATACCTTATAAATTTGCAGGTGGCAAATACCTCCTCCACATTTATTTTTGCATGTCAAAAGAGCTGTTGGCATTTGTTCCGTGCTTGAAGTCCACTTCTTCTCAAGTTAATTCGGAATGCAGGTGCAACCTTTCTCCTCATTGCAGCATACCAGGGGCGGTAGGAAAACAAACACCTTCCCTAAAGCATCCTTGTAACTATGCTTACAAGAAAACAGTGAGGAAGCCATGTACCACCCCACTGCAGATAACAGGCTGCACCTCCACCTGCCTAGGCCACCCTTTTTCATTTCCAATCCCATGATAATGATCTCAGACTTCAGTGCAGAAAAGACTTGCATTAAGTCCCCTACGGGCAGTGTCCTGCACGCTGCGATCTTCCTTTGGAGCTGCCAGCTATAGCTGCTACTGCATTATAAAACAGAGTGGGAGGCAGGAAACTAATCCCTTCCCTTAGCTACCTACATAAGAGTTATACAAGCTTTGCTCTTATGTGAAGTACCCAAGACATGGCAAGAACTGAAAAGCAATGACTACGTGGGCATCACCCTCCCCAAGGCACCTAGGCAGCAGGACTTGTGAGCCAGGTCCAGATCCTCTCAGTGGAATATGGAGAGGAAGGCTGCAAATAACATGCCCTATCNACTGCATTATAAAACAGAGTGGGAGGCAGGAAAGTAATCCCTTCCCTTAGCTACCTACATAAGAGTTATACAAGCTTTGCTCTTATGTGAAGTACCCAAGACATGGAGAGGAAGGCTGCAAATAACGTGCCCTATCTGGTAAAAATTAAAGTAGGGGTGTGTGTTACAGAGGCAGTGTTGCTAGAGCATGCCTTTAGTAGCTGTTCACTTGCTACAGTGAGTCTGTGCAGGTTGAGGGCTAGCCTTGCCATGAACTCCTGTTTGCAAGTTAGCTTCCGTCACTGGGTACCAGCTGTAAAGCTAAAGCTCCTTCTTTTATTATTATTATTTCTTTTTGACAGAAAGTCTGGGATGCTTTCTGAAAAGCATCCCAGGAAGGGATGGAAAACTAGACTTACTCAGTTCCCAGCCCAAGGGCAAAATCTGTTTTGTCATAGTAGACACAGCAGGAAGCCTTACTTCCTCCCCATCTGAGGCACAGGAGCCATTTCAGCAGGACTGGATGACAGTCACAGCCATCTGGGTTGATGTTGCTGGGCTGCTCGGTTGGAAATGCCTTCCCTCAGTCCTACTCCAGTCCACAGGAGGGAACGTGAGCCCCACGTCTCTGGAATAGGACTGACTCTAACAAAGCTTCCACCCAGAGCCCTGCAAAAGCTCTTCCTCCTCTCTGGAGAGAGCACCCCTTCCCCAAGCCACCTGTCCAGCAGAGCAGTGACCCGTGCTAGGCACTGGCATCGCTCGCGCCTGCAGCAGCGAGGCCCTCTGTGCTCCGAGCTAGAGCCACCTGCTCTGCCCCCGCGGCTGGTTACGTGCAGCAGAGGCATTGCCAGCACTGCTCATCCTCAAGTCCCCACAAGAGCTGCAGGGAAATTCAGACAAAACACAGCCCTGTTTGCTGCTAAGAGCCACAGTGGGAAAGTCATCCTTAAACAGGACTGATTTAGAAGAGCTCTCCTCCAGTCTGGCCAGCAGCACCCACATCATGCTGGGCTGGTTTAGAAGCCCAAGCCATCTGGAGCCCTTCCCCACAAAAGAAGTTGGGTTGGTCTCCTTTGAAACACCCACACAGTGAGAAGGGATTGTGTTAGAGCTGCCTCCGATTTTTCAAATTCAATTCTCCAAGGAAAATTGACAGTAAGGAGTTAGAATTGCCTTGGAAAGAGGGAGCTGATTAAAAATCTATGTTAAAATATAGCAACAAACTCTGAGAAACTGACATGATCCTTTCTGAGCTCGGGGCTGGAAAGATCTTCAAAAACAATGCTAGTTTGGGTCAGAGTTCTTCCACTTCCTGCTCTTTTCTCCCTTCGTATTTTTCAAGCAGATTTAAGGTTTACCTGAAAGACACTTGGGTCACAGGGCTCTTAAAAGCTCTGATACTCTTTACAGAAATACAATTGTCGAGATACATCCAGGTTTTTCAAAATGTTATGTCACCGGATCACTTCAATGCAATGAAGGATGTATCACCAGCCAATCGTGAAATCAAGTTAACAGGGAACCAGCACAAGAGGAGCTACAGGAAAGCCTGCTGTTGACATCAGAAAACATAACAGCTAAAGCCCTTGCATAGCAAGCAATTTGGGAGCACCAGCCCCCTGGGACCTGACAGAGGGCTGCCAGGGGTTGCTGTCATGCAAGGCATTGCCATACGAAATGGATCATTTAAACAGCTGCCAGGAAGAATTTGGGGATTATGGCAAAAAGCCATGACATGCAGGAAGTCATATATAAGTTGGCTGGGAGTTTTGCTTGGAGGACATCTAAAAGCCTTGATTAAAACCAGCATCAAAGCACAGTGGCTGGCAGAGCCAGCCCACTGCCGCATACCAGCATGACTTGCATGTGGGTTTCCAGCAGTGACATACAGACATACCACCCAGGCACGCCTGCCAGGATCACCTCCCAGCCTCCCTCCCAGCCATTCCTTCTTGGTGAGCAGTGCCAGAGCCAGTAGGTGCAAGACGAGACCATGAGCACTGCTCTTCTGCAAGGACAGGGCATGCTGTCCAGCAGCAAACACATGCCTGGCAGCATTAGAGTGTGTCCCAGGCTAGGGCCATCCTTGGCTGGCAGGCATATTCCATGGAGCAGCATGAGCCAGAGCGGGTGCTTCAGCCGCCGTGCGGACACAAGGATCCCTGTGCTGCCGCTGCCAGGCCCACCAGGCAGCTACACTGGTGCAGGCTGCTCACCTGCATACAAGCTGCGCCCTGGAGAGCTGCAGTGGAACCTAGGCAATAGGAGAAAGCAAACAAAACCCACATCTAATGACAGCACATCAGTCTACCTCACAGGACTGGACTATGCAAGAGCAGCAGGAGAGGTCAAACATATTTTTTGCAAAAAAGCCTTTGGTGCTCAGAAGCCAGGAAGCTCATTGCAATGCTAGACAAACTCTGCACCGAGCCACAACCACAGTGACAGAGGCCTAGAGGACTGCAGCAGCATAGCCTCAGAGGATCCTGGATATGTATTTGGGGCAGTGCAGCTCCTTCAGTTATTTCAGAGGTTGCAGTTGGACAGCTGAGAAATACAGAAGACATAAGTAGGTTAGCAGCTCTCCCCACAGGGAGTGCTGCACCAAGAGAGGGGATCTCAGCCCATACCACTGCTGTTTCCAAGCCTCCAAGCCTCCCTACACTTGCTCAGCACGCTCAGCATCCTGGTGCAGGACAAAGCAGGCAGTTTACTAAGAGCCAGGCTGAGGCAAGGCCAGCCATGCAGGTCTGAACAGTGGGTTTCATACATGCTGCTGAAACATTGTTAGTTCCTCAAGTTTTAGATCATCTGAACTCCAGCAATGGCAACCCTGTGGCAGTGACAGCTACTGACATTAGAGATTACCCTGAAGTAGTCTGGCTTTAGAGGTCATTACGACTTGTCAGACATAGGAGGAGTTTGGGCTTTTGTTGAAAATACCACAGGTAGGTGCTGGACTGTTTTCCACAAGGTCACAGGGTTCACAGACTTTAAATCACTACCAAATGCAAGTAGATGATTTGGCTGCTTTCCATTATTGCTGACAGCCCCTTTCTCAGAGGGCAGGAAGGTGATAGCTCAGCTGACAGCTGAGGAATGTCTGCTAGATATACACATATGTGCCCCACACTCAGTGACCTTGAAGGACAATCGGAAAGGGCAGTTGTGCTGGGCAGCCGGGACGCATCGTTGCAGAGCACTGTGGCAGAGCAGGAACCCTGCTTCCTCAGCCCCCTGCAGGAGCGGGTGCATTTCCCTTGGAGCTCTTGGGTGGGCCCATAAGCAGATTTGAGCCTGGGAAACAGCAGCGATGGAGAGCCACGAGCACAGTAGGACACCAAGGAAAAGCAGGCAGGGAAGATTTCTCACAGTGGCAGGAAGCAGGAAATGGAGAGAGTGCGAGTCATGCTGAGAGCCTCAGCTGTGATTCATGACAGGAGTTGCAGCATGCCCCCAAGTGCCATCTGAGAAGACAAAAACAACTACCTACCTTCTCACAGCCACCACCACGTTAGTCAGCCCAAGGCAGAAGACTCCACTGAAGCATGTCCCGAGGTGCTGCCCTCCCAAAGTGTGCAAGTGCTTGCAGCACAGTGCGCTCAGCACCGGCTCTTTGGCAGGGGTCAAGCAGCAGCTTTGGAAGCCACAGCCCCATATCAGACAAGCTGCTCATCTCCAGCACAGACCATCCTGCAGCAGCTCAAGAGACATGAGATCTATGTGTCAGTGTTACTGGGAAGAACTCCTTGAGCTGCACATAAAGCAGGAACAAGAAACCAGGCAGAGGGGAGAGCTGCAAATTCTTTGTTCTAACCGTCTAGCCATTTATAAAGCGGCAATACAAAAAAAGCAGGTAACAACTCAACACTTGATGTGAGCCATTACACAAGTGACTAAATCTGGTCTATCGTTTATGCACACAGAAAGACACAACTTCCCTTGGCCAGGTCCATCTGTCTGTCGTGATGTGGAGGCGATACTGTCACATTTACTGACCCCTGCTGGATGGCAAGCATGAAAGCTCTTGGCCTCTGAGCTGCCCTGCAGCCCGCACCGGTTATGTCACTCAAGCCACATCTCCTCAAGGAGCTATAACCTCACATAGTGCCACATGGGTGCTCATCTTGTTCTGAAAATATATTGTGACATGTAAACACAGTGTGTAGTAAAAACATCTGGTGTTCATCCCCCTCTTCCAAGAGTGGAGGCATTTGTTGCATTTGTGCTTGCTGGGAAGTAACATCTCTGCCCGAAACTCTCCTTGCCTGTGGACAGTAGTGACATAAGCAGCAGGACTCAGATGGAGCAACAAACACAAGATAATCTTGTGGCATTTGAACTTCCAGCAGAAATATGCTAATATTCACCAGCTTTGTCACTAGTGCTATGACTCACAAGCAGAGCTGGCAGTTCAACTGACAAGCTATCTTAATGCAAGACGCTGCCTAGGAAGTAGACTAAGACTACTTTTTAATGCAGTTGAGCTGTTTTATATATTTGCTCATTAAAAAAACCCACCCCTTTCCCTTTCTAGTATTTATGCAGGTTACATTTTAATCACTCTTCAGTATATTCAGCAGGTGCCAAGCACAGGGCTCTTGGCCTTTGGGGTGATGTGGTGCTGCTCGGCATGAGTCGACACCCAGGACAGGGGAGGTGCCTCTCACCTCTGACTGCAGGACCTGATGCTGGCCAGGGAACCAGGCTGGGGCCCTGGCATGGGGGCAGCTCAGGGATCAGTCCTTTTAGCTCTGGTCAGAAGAGAGCCCAAATCCCTACACTGCAGTGCAATGCAGTGCAAGAAACACCAGGGAGATAAGGGCGAACAAGGTATTTGTTAGTGGAGGGAGTGCAGCTCTGTATGGTAATAACACACTCCCTGTTAAAGCCTGTCAAGTATCTCCTTTCTGTAAACTAGGCTCGGGACCGTCCCATTTCCCCTAAACAACTCTTTCTGTTTACCTGCTGGCATGAAAGCTCTGCGTGGACTTTGGACAACCTGTGATAACATCTCCTCAGTGCTTGGTGGCACAAAACTATTTGTCCCCTGCTGGGCCAGCAGGGGATTCCCAGCCTAGGCCTATGCTTCTGCAAATCCACCTACTTCTCACCCTTAGTGAAATACTTGTGACTACATTAATGATTAACAACCATGAATACCTTGCTTGGTCTCAGTTTCGTTCATATACACCTCAGGGTTACCATTATGCAGTCCCATGGAAACCAAAAGGAAAACTAACCAGTAACCCCCTTACCAGAGATCCGGCTGTGAGCGACAGCTCCAGTGACACACCTGGAAGCTAAAGGTAGCTAGAAAAATATCTTAAGCCACTTAAGAAATAGAGCCATCTTTCCTGTCTATTTTCTGAGAAAAAAACTACTTGCTTTCTTATCTTCTGTTCTACTTAGAAAGTCATTCTTCCTCCTCTGTAATAAATGCTATCCTACACATTTTTTTCACAAATAATTGCTTGTAACAAGTAACATACTTTCCTCTTAGCCATAGCCTCTTGATTTCATACACATGTGCTTTTTATTTCTTTTAAAGTTTTTTTTTTTCCTAGACATAAAAAGTAAAAAAAAAATTCTAAATTAACATAATTGATATATAAATTAAAAATTTTAATTTGAAAATATAGTATTAAAAATTACCTTTTCCCCCCTCCCTCCTCTCTTTTCTTCATTCTATTTATTATCCTGACTTAGGTAAAATATAACAAAATGTGAACCCCTGAAGAGAAATTAAACAAAAAAGAGAGAAAGAAAAAAAAAAAAAGGACTGCAATTAATGAGAAGAGAGCTGCCCCAGCCCCCTTTTGTGCAGGTTACACCCAGCACTGAGGAGATATGAGGGGTGGGTAGAGGCCCTAATGCTCTTCAGGTGTGTGGGTTCTGTCTCTGAATGCAGATGTGTAAATGAGAGCAGTACATTTGTAGGCATTCTTAAAAGTGTTTGAGAGGGGAGTGCTATTGCTTATATAAGTACGTTGTCATATTGACAAAGATGACACAATTAATTTAAGCTGCTAAGTTGGTTATTTTTAATACATGAAAGAAAGCTGTTTTTGAGGGTTGGCTTTAAGGAACTGTGCTTAAAATCTTTACTGGCAAGGTCCTTTTTTTTCCTCAAAAAAAAATGTCTTTGTTTCTGCTAACTATAAATTAATTTTAGTTGTTTGTTTGTTTACATGGTTCATGTTGGTCAGGAGGGGCCACTACTTCAGCCCCAGGAAGAGTTCCTGTTCTATTGCCTTACCGTGGAATTCAGTTGTCAGAGGCAATGATGCTTTTCCAGAAAGGTTGGGAACTCTGATCTTAATGGGGAAACTCAATATGAAGAAAATACCCCTCTTCACAAGGGGGGTTCTTCTTGCAAAAACCACATTGCCACCTGGTTTTACTTGCAACGCATGGTCATGGGAAATTCCAGTTGGACCAAGACTTAATAGCAGTCTGGGTTGTGTCTCATTGCTTGTTTCAAGTCTGCAAGATGTTTCTCTCACTCTGCAGTTATGTATAAATAATTTAAACCAAATGACACTTGTCCCCATAGAACAAAGTGGCTTTTGTGTGATGTAGCTTCTTGGATGGATTTATTTTTAGTTGTAAAAGTTCTCTTCCTTACTGCTTCAGTAAGGTGCTAGTGTAAAGGATCTCCTGTCTATTAGTTTAAAATAACAAGGTTCCCTGTATTTCCTATCTGATTTGCAGAAGAATGTTTTCTTAATTGCATTAAAACCTTCTGTGAGATTTCTTGGCCTGGGCTCCTGCTGTTGCTGTATCATTTGGTCTTTGGCCTGAGGCGGGTGAAAATAGAACTGAAGCACGACAATGTGTTGCCAGCTTGCAGACATTTCATTGGGAAACTTAGTGTGCATTTTGGTATGTTTATAGATGGGAAGCTTTGATTTGCTGGAGAGGAGGAGGTTCATCACTTCAAAGGATAACTCTGCTGTAAAATGTGACTCAAACTGACACACGCCTGCTCGGTGCTGAGTTTACCCCATTCAGCACAAATGCTTGATAGTTTAAGTGCTTGTCTTGCAGGCTCTGGGGACTTAGGAAATCAGTTTACTAGGCTAAAGTGACAGGAGCTCTGAGGACAGGACACTTTGTGATAAACAAAGACTTGGTGAATAGCTGAGGCATCAGCTCATCAGACAGTGCCAGCTCATCTGTGCAACTTCCCCCTTGCTAGTAAAGGCTGTGGGAGTCTAAGCAGAGCCAGTTTGGTTACCCCATTGGGACCCTAACAAAAGCTGTGTGAATTGAATCAACATCCGTCTCTTTCTGCTGTACTGTCCACTCTTAGTAATTTAATAAAGGGGTCTGGGTTCATGTGCCCAAGGTGTAGGCAGGCACTGGGATGAGGGTACTATGTTCGCAGGATTAGCTTTACAACAATCTTTTAGGTCCCAGAATTCATGGGCCTGACCTCATGTGGCAACCAAAGGCTGGCTGAGAGAATAGGCACCCTTTAAACAAAGAACGTGGCTGAGGTATCTGAGTTGGGGGCTGGTTAGAGAGAAGCATTGGAGAGCTGCACGGTGGACTTCATCACCTGGCAGCCGTGACATGGGAGGTGTTTTCAGACATCGCGTGGGGAGAGGGCAGAGTCCTGCCACACTAATCCGCAGCATGTTCTGGATTTCAGGGTGGTGCTAAACCAGATGCCTGGACTGGGTGTGAGGCGAGGAGACGCATGCACTTCTAATGAGGAAGCAGCAACGTTCACTGCGACAAAAGGGGCCAGGCAGGCTGACAAGTAAGTAGGAGAGGAGCTCAGGAGCAGTTGGTAACAGATGCTCAAGCTCCACGTGGATGTGTGTGCATGTGAGTATCCCACGGGTGGGTTAGTACTGGGAGATGGGAAAAAGGAGTCCTGCAGCCTCCCCTCACAAATGTTGAAAGCTGTAGCCCTGCCCTCTGTGGATGGCAGGTAATGCATTTCACTCTTTCTGCTGCTTATTTCACCAGCAGAAAACCTGAAGGCTGAGACCTGTTATAAGTATAGGAATGGTTAAGCCCACAAGCAGTGACAGAATGCTTTGAAAAGCAGTGATGTGTAGGAGCCATTTAATATTGCCAATACTAGCAGTCCCAATAGCTCCTAAGTAATCCTAGGATAATAAACTAGGAGGAGTGGACACTGGATCCAGTAGGAAAAGCTAGTTGCAGTTTCAGCCTGTTTAGGAGTAGTTTTATAGCACACTAATTCGAAAACTGGGGAAAGCAGCTTGTCTGTGTCATCTCAACAGGTAAGTACACAGTGGCTCCAGAAGGATTTCATAGCTTTTTGTTACTTTTGAACTAATAGATTGCTTCTGAGAGAAAACTGATCTTTCTAACATGACATACGTGACCTGCAATAGTGTGCCAAAAAAAAGGAAAAAGAAACCATTGCCTTCATTTGCGTCACGGGGAAAGGTCACTGAAAGGCTGTAAAATGAGACTGCCAAGGTAGCACTGTCCTAAGATTGTCCTGTCTGGGCAACACTGGAGATGTGAAAGCGGGGAGGCTTTAGTCTTCAGAGGCTGCAGAGGGCTGGGGAGTGAAAGCATGCTCCCCCCACACAGAGGACTGGGGGAGGAATCATGTTTCTCGGTGCAGAACTGGGGCTCCCCTACACTGGTATGAGCCCTGCGGGAGCAGTGACTACTTTGTGTGTCCAATACTCCCTTCAGTGGCCTGTCACATGTTTCTTATGAGCTGAAGTTTTTGTTGTCCTCACAGAGGAGTGATTGTTCCCAGGACTAGGTTTACTGGGCAATTTCCTCTTCAAAAAGGAGGAAACCAGGTTGGGAAAAGGCCCTCGTCATAATGTGGCCTCAGAGGCAGGCAGACCAGCTTGCCTTCCGCAAGGAACAACTCCTCCCTCAAACAAACCCTGAGCAAAGCGGAGACCTCAATTAGTGCTTGAGCAAGGACTTGAGGCACGTTATGCAAGGGTCAGGTTCTGCTGCCCTGCCTCCTGTTCCTCTTGAAACTGCAGACATTCAGGCACATACCTCAAATACATGAGCAGTCCCACACACTGCGCCGGGCTGCCCCAGAGCATCCGCTTGATGCAGAGCCAGCAGCTCTAGTTTCACCAGCGCTGACTCCCGGCGGTTACTCTCTGGGCTCACCCCACAGCTCTTGAGCGTAATCCAGGCATCAAGGTGCCCTCATCTCAGGCTTGTGCCAAGGCAGGCCCTGACAGGCACCGTGTGTCCTAGATCTCTTCCTGTCCTCCTCAAGGATCTATAAGAGAGCCTGGTGAAGTTGGTGCGAGATTAATCCATTGCATTTTTGGACAGTTAAAAGCTCACTCAAAATGAAGCAGAATACAGACTATCTCACAGAGTCCACATCTTTTTCAAAAAAACAAGCAAACAAGCAAAAAAACAC